>JANHFT010004544.1:7673-21343 GCA_032467955.1 Pseudoxenodon macrops | reverse complement strand
TCAGGGGTTTTCAATTCAATTGTATAGAATGCGAAGGATGTGTGTTTGTGTTTTATTTTTATAGTTATAATGTACACCGAAGACGGCATTTAATTTCATTGTACGAAGTGCAATGACAATAAAGTAAACTAACTAATTAGCAAAGTGTTTTCCCACTGAGTCAAGCAGGCGAACCCTTAGTGATGGCCACTGGGGTCAACAGCTGCAATTTAAGCAATTTACACATTTCAATACTACATAGATTTCAATGCATGATCCTCTTTTGGCAGGAGAGTGGCGTGTGGGAAGGTGTGGCTTCAAGTGAAAGTTATCTTCCAGGACAGAAAATGGTTCCAAGAATTATTGTGGCTATTAAAAGCATCAAGAACCAAAAAGAAGACTCTTGTTTAATCTCTCCCATTGTTCTGATTGTTCTCTCTGCCTCTAGCCAGCGGTGCTTTTCCAGTGTTCCATTCTGAGCCTATTCCTCCATGGGGGGGCGTGTGCATGATTCAACAGGCTGCCCATTTCTTCATTTTTAAAAAAAAATAAATTGAAACAGAGGTTCAAAAGAATCCTCTTGTGAAGTACTCATCTTTTCTGCTTCTTAGGCAACTAGCAAATTGCTTGCTCTTTTAGAGCACCAATTTGATCTCTGAGAAATGCTCTTGTCACTAGCAATGGCCACTACAGTAGAATAACCCTTGCATACTCTCTACATTCCAAATATAGTCAAATAATTCAACATTTTTCTTTTCTTTTTTTAAAAATTGCAATAACTTAAATTGGCCACTAGGTTGCAATCTTTTTTCAAAATACGGTAGTTGCCGTTGGGTTAGAGATGAACTGTGCTTGAAATTGCTGTTCCTTCTACTGGCCTTCACTTACTCACTCATAATTGTGGTGGTTTTTTTTTAAATGCCCAGGCAGTATCATTTTTCTGTTTGGCACCCGTGATGCTGCTTTCATCTCAACTCCAATTCATAGCTGAAGACTGGTTTAAGTAGTTCTTAGCTGTATCTGTGACTTAAAGGAATGTTTTCCTTCTTAATCTGACACCATCCAAGAGAGCCTCAAGTTATGCAAAAGAGGTTTAGCTTGGATTTTTTTCCCCCGATGACCAAGGGAGATGGGGAGGATTGATAAATATAGAAGGACTACCAATGACTGGTAGTAGCTTGATCTTTATAAAACACTCTTTTTATTTCCTGCAGGGCTTCTTGCAAATGCGCTGGTCGCGTTTTGCCCGTGTGGTCTTCACTCGTTCCTTCGCCATTCTTCCCACTGTCTTTGTCGCTGCCTTTAGGAATGCAGGAGACTTAACAGGCCTCAACGACCTTCTCAATGTACTCCAGAGCATCTTGGTGAGTTTCTAATCCAGGAGCATCCTTCTCTCAAGATACAGTACAGATAGTCCTCGATTTTCAACCCATCCATTTAGCAACAGTTGGAATTTACAACGGCACTGAACAAAGCAATTTAGGATTGAGCCTTGCACTTATGACCATTGCAGCATTTTCACAGTCACATGATAAAAATCCAGGCACTTGGCAGGTATTTATAATGGTTGCAGCATCCTGGGGGGGGGGGTGTCATGTGATCAACATTTGTGACTTTCAGCCAGTGGCGAAATCCAATTTTTTTTACGACTGGTTCTGTGGGCATAGCTTGGTGGGCGTGTCAGGGGAAGGATATTGCAAAATCCTCATTCATTCCCTACTCTGGAGCCAGACACAGATGGTATTTGCAGGTTCTCCGAACTACTCAAAATTTCCGCTATCGGTTCTCCAGAACCTGTCAGAACCTGCTGAATTTCACCCCTGCTTTCAGCTTCCAATAAGCAAAGTGAATGAGAGAAGCCGAATTTGCTTAAGGACCGTATGATTCATTTAACATTGCAGTGGTTTGCTTGACAACTGGAGCAGAAAAAGCTGTTCACTTAACAACCAGCATGCTAAGCAATGGAAATTCTGGTCGCAATTGTGGTTGTAAGTCAAGGACTACCTGTACTGCAGATTCTCAAAGATCTGATTAGCTCTAGACTCTCATATAAATCCTCTAATCCAGCGGTGAAATCTACTTACCTTTCCTACCGCTGTTCGGAAGTGCATGCTCCGCTGTCATCGCATATGAATTTTGACCCTCTGCACATATGCAGAGGATTAAAAGCCAGGAAGTGATGTCATTGGAGTGGGTGGGCGGAGCCTTGTGCTGCTGCTGCTACCGGTTCTCCAAACCACCCACCGCCGCCGATACCGGCTCACCCAAACCGGTAGCATTTCACCACTGCTCTAATACACATACAGCCACTTTCTGAATCTGGCATCCTGCAGATATATAGACTCCAGGTCTCAGAATTCTCTGCAGTGCCATCTAAATGGGGAATTCTGAGTGCTGAAATCTGCCATTCTGGTATGTGCTCAAATTCAGTCAGATTACGTTAGGACTATAATTCCCATTAAAACTCCCATTATTTCCTTTCTTCTTGGCCATCCTAGTAATGGTGGAATTTGTAATCCAACATACCTAGAGGTTGTCCATCTGGGATGACTGGTATTGACCTCTTCCTGCCAATCTTTCTTTCAAGGAACTCCCCACATTTTTCACATGTCTACATTCACATGGCATGCTTAGCCAGGTCAGAAGATTAAACAGATTGTACAACATGCTTAATTTATTTTTGGTTTGTTTGCTTTTGTGGTTTAATCAGGGGTGAAATCCAGCAGGTTCTAACAGATTCTGGAGAACTGGTAGTGGAAATTTTGAGTAGTTCAGAAAACCGGTAGTGGAAATTTTGAGTAGTTCGGAGAACCAGCAAATACCACCTCTGGCTGGCCCCCGTGTGGGGTGGGAATGGAGATTTTGCAGTATCCTTCCCCTGCCACGCCCACCAAGCCACACCATGCCCACCGAGCCACGCCCACAGAACCAGTAATAAAAAAAATTGGATTTCATCACTGGGTTTAATGTGTTCTGAAGCGCCAGCTTGCTTGTTTAGTTTAAGGTTCAGTTTATTGTGCCAATGCAGCTGATTCAATAACCAGGTTTAAGCATGTTTTGTGAATGCAGACTCCCAGTGGAAATGCAAATACAGGTAGTCCTCAATTTACAACCACAATTGAGCCCAAAATTTATGTTGCTAAGTGAGAAATTTGCCAAGTGAGTTTTGCTCCGTTTTTTATGATTTTTCTTGCCACATTTGTCAAGTGAATCGCTGCAGTTGTTAAATTAGTAACAGAATTGTTAAGTGAATTTGCTTTCCTCCTTGACTTTGCTTGTCAGAAGGGCGCAAAAGGTGATCCCATCATAAATGTGAGTCAGTTGTCAAGCTTCCGAATGTAAATCACGTGACCATGGGGATGCTGCAGCAGTCATACGTGTAAAAAAATAGGCATAAGTCACTTTTTTCGAGTGCTGTTGTAACTTCAAACGGTCACTAAGTGAATTGTTGTAAGTTGAGGACCACCTCTGTAAACATTGCTGATCTGTTTGCAATAAACTCATTTATTTAATCACACTTGCAAAAAAAATGATAGCGACAACAATCATTATCTGATAGGGACATGAAAGGAAGGATTTCAAAAAAGATTATTCTAGAACTTTAATCAAATGCCTAAAGTGCTGTGACAGGAATGGGCATCCCACAACCAGCAAATGTTGTTGAGTTACAATTCCCGAGCATTCCATTCCATTGGCATGCAGAGCAGGGCTGCTGGAAGATGGTCCAACATCTGGAAAGCACCACATTTTTCACTCCTGAATATAAAGCAAAAACTGTTTTTCCCCGATATTCTGTAGGTCAAGGCTAGAGCTCAAGTTACAATAAAAACACAATCGGGGCTTTTCAGGCTAAAGCCTGGCACTTATCTGCTAGCTTTGGATATTTTTTGTCACATAAGGAATGGCCTACAAACTAGCATCATGATTATATGGTCCTAAAAGAATTGTAAATAACCCAAATGCCTTTTTAGATTAAATCCAACATTAACATTGATTAGGAATTGTAAAAGCTGTTCTAAAATATCTGGAAAGCACAACGTTGTCTGCTATTGCTGTGAGGTAATGCTAGTTTGCTAAAGATCCTCTGAGACGATCAAGAAACTATGGTATCATGAGTCTGTGAATAGTGATACAGATGTGAGTTCCTAACAGTTCGGCCCGGTTCTACCAAACCGTTAGTAACTTACTGACATGGTTCAGTAGAACCGTTAGTAACCTGGGCCTACCATGCTTCCGAGCTGGTTCTTTCAGTGTGGGTGACACCATTTTGGATTTCACTTCTGCACATGCACAGCAGCTTTTTAAAAGCATGGGGCATGCGCACGTGCGCAGTTGCAGCACGCCCCTGAGCAAACCGGCAGTAAGATTTAAAACCCACGTCTGGATACAGAATGTGGCGGTGTGGGCAGTTCTTGGGGCTCCTAGATGGCCCATGTTATATTGCTGTTCCACAAAACTGCATGGCTGCAACTTTGCTTCCAGGTGCAATTCAGTGTGTTGGTTATCACCTTTAAAGCCCTTCATAACATGGGTTCAGGAAATCTGAGGAACTATCTTACCATAATGGAACTGGTCTGCCTTACCCATGCCTGCAGAAGGGGTATGGTGCAGACTCCAACGATCAAGGAATTTCAGCTGGTGGGATCCAGGACAATTTTCTCTCCCCTGTCTCCTGCCACCCGCCCCCCAAGTGAGATCCGCACCAACCCTTCTGACCTTCTGTAAGGGCCTAAAGATATGGTTCTGCATGTTAACCTGGGGCCCTTTTGGGGGTGCATCATGCTGGAAGTAACAGATTAAGGCAAGACCCCACCTCCTGCCACCCTACTGTGTCTATCCTGCTCCTTTCCTCTCCATCTTTTTCATTGTAAATTATTACTATTATTAAGACCATTTATTGTGTCCATGGTTTATTGGCCTTTAATGTTTGTAAGCCACCCAGAATTCCTGTAGGAGAGATGGGTAGCAAACAGATCTAATAAATAAATAAACTAATCAATGGTCAGTAGTCCCTTAAAAAATACGTTAGTAGTTCCTAAAAAAAATTGGCCAAATAAAAAATACTGAGAAGTGAGACAGAAAGAAAACACAGTGTTCATTTTTAAAACTAGCCTGCATGCTCAACCTGGTTTTTTCTATCTAATTCTAGCTACCTTTTGCAGTCATACCTGTTCTCACCTTCACCAGCATGGAACCTCTCATGAAGGATTTTGTCAACGGGATGTAAGTAGCTCAATTTGGATGGGGATGCCTTAGTGATTCTGAGGACCATTTCCATCTTAAATTTGTACTGTTGAACCTCTTACAGAGCCACACCGCTCAAATCTCTGTCTTCCATCAAAGTTCAATTTAGCCAGGCTTGCTTGTTTTTCCATACAAAAGAGCTTTTTTCATTAGGTTGTTCCATAAATAGAAGATGCTCAGGAGGTGTCCCTGTCACGTCAAGCTTAACCTTTGGTGACTATGTGGCTACATCCATCCTTTTTTGGCAATAATAAATCACAATACACGTAGGCATTGTTTATGCTAATTGTAGTATTTAGAGGATTGCGTGGTTTCCTTTTCTTTAAAGACAAAAATGAAATAAATCAAGGTATGAAGTGTTCTAAGAAGAGAGAAAGCCTTCTACTCCCCACAGAGATTAATCTTTTTCACTCTAGGTGATTTGGCAGATGTAGCTCTAAAAACATGGTTGAGATGGAATTGCTTCAATAACCTCAATTCATGTTTTTTTTTCTCTCTCTCTCTCTCCCTCCCACCCTTGCTTTTCTCTCTCCTCTTGTTTTCTTAGCATTGGAAAATTTCTAATGATCCTGATCACTGGATTAATCTGTGCAATCAATTTATACTTCGTGGTGACAAGCATCATAAGCTTGAACTATCTGGCCTACTACATTGCCATATCATTCGTGCTCCTCGCTTACGTGGCCTTCGTCTGTTACCTGGTAGGAAGCTTGCATGCAAATTGGGCATCATCCATATCGGTTGTTTATCCCCAAATTGGATTTAACAGTTCTGGGGATTACCTATTCAAACAGATAAGATTGTGGAATCTATTGCATTAAGCTGTTCCTAATGCAAAATCTCCAGAGAAGATAATCAGTGACCTGAGTTGTAGTGATGAAATAGCAATGCCAGTTTATCCTGAATAGTCAGTCAGCTCAGCTCTTTCTCTTCCCCCATTCCTTATCATAACTAAAAAGGATGTTATATAAAGATAGGTGTTTATGAAGTAATAGAATGACATTTCTGGAGAGGGCACAGAAATGGCCTGAAATTGTATAATTTGCTAAACTATATATAACTTTAGCTCAGCATGTTATTTTAAATTTATTTTCACTTATTTATTTATTTATTTTGTCAAGCATAGCATATATAAGATAACAGATAAAAGTATAAACATGATTTTGAATACATGAACAGGATACAAATAAAAAGGGACATTAGGACAGGGATGGTAGGCACGTTGGTGCGCTTATGCACACCCCTTACAGATCTCTTAGGAATGGGGTAAGGTCAACAGTAGACAGTCTAAGGTTCAAGTTTTGGGGGCTTGGGGAAAAAACCACAGTCAGGTAGTGCATTCCAGGCATTGACCACCCTGTTGCAGAAGTCATGTTTTCTGCAATCGAGTTTGGAGCGGTTTACAGTTTGTATCTGTTGTATGCTCGTGTAGTGTTGTAGTCTGAAGTAGTCATTGGCAGGTAGGACATTGAAGCAGATAATTTTGTGTACTACGCTTAGGTCAGACTGAAAGCGTCTAAGTTCTAAGTTGTCTAAGCCCACAATTTCAAGTCTGGTGGCATAAGGTATTTTATTGCGGGTAGAGGAATGGAGGACTCTTCTCGTGAAATATAACATAGAAATATCTGTTATGCCAAATTCAATATACCACTTTTAAGCAAATTGCAGTTTGGCACAACTTCTGGAACAGATCTACCGGTCCCAGGGAAACGATACCCCCTTAAATAAGTACCTTGTGAAAGAAAAAGAATTCACACATATATCTTGGGCAAACATGTTGGCTGAGAATTCTGAGAATGGTCACTCCAACATATCTGAAGGGCAAAAGCTTGAGGACAAACTTAAGAATGCAAGAGAATTGTTATGGGGGGGGAAATGGGTTAGTCACACAGAAGCTTGCTTACTATTGCAGGCAGTTGGAGAACATAAGGAAAGTTCTTTGGCTTGATGGTCAAAACACATCCCCCATGTAGTTATTTAATATACATATATGGCCATTCGTTTCCTATAGATGACTATTCTGTACAAATACATGTAACATATTCTTGGATTTTGTCACATCTCTCACCATTCCAGATTTGGACCTGTCTCATTTCACATGGAGCTGCCTTCCTAGCTCGTGGGCCCCATACTCGGTTCAGTTATGGACTGCAGTGATAGTACATCCCACTCATCGCCACTGGAAGCTGATGAATCATCACTATGTCTCCCCAACAAAACAGGAAGCAGCTGCTCTTGGGGATCTGCCAGGAAGCAAAGGTGTCAGCAGCACAGTTTCTGTTGGCAAAGGATGGACTCCAGCATCAGCACTGATCACTCAGCACAGTGCCTGCTATGCAGGCCAAAAGTTCCAGAGACGATTTCTGGCATTCCTAAAGAACCTTCAGACTTGGAATGGCTGTGGTGTAACTTCCAGAGAGGGTTCAAGACTTGATGCACTCTTGTTTTTTTAATCCTGACGACATGTAGCAAGTTAGGGAAAAAAGTGTAAAGAAAGAACTATAAAATATTCTAGATACTCATGGCCAAATGTGTACACCTTCTACCAGCTTCAGACCCTGTTCGACTTTGTATGGAACATCAAGGCATCCATTTTAGTAGTGGGTAGGGAGCAATTCATTTTTGGGGTGAGGTGGGTTTAGGAGCTTAAGGAATGGGGGGGGAGGTAAAGACAGGAATATTTGGTTCCACCATTGGTGAGGCCACAAAGGAATGATGGAAGAAAGCACACATCCCTTCGGTTCTACTTATGCGCCATTGCTTTAGACTTTGTCCTTCAAGTTGCATACTCTGGCCTGTGACTCTCTGTGAGAAATCCTTCAAAGTAATGTGCACCTAATATTTATACTGCAGGATCTGGCAGCTACTCCTTCTTTGCCCCATTTTAATCTAAAGGCTTCTATCAGAGCCTATAACTGACAACTCCACAAACCCACACTCTGGTCAAGGATCCACTGTAGATCAACCATCTCACCTTACCTTCTCTATGCTATTGCTGCTTGGCTTCTGCCCTCAGGATGGAAGCAGTAATGAGAATGACAGCGGGAGTAATGAATCACCTTAATTACAACAAGGGGGCTCATTCAATGTGTGAATTCACACATTATGCTAAGCCATGACTTATTTAATTATGGTTTATTGACTAATATGACATGGTTTTTTTTGACATAACATGATGTGGGATTTACAAATTGAAAATGTTGGGCTTACACAGTACACCAAAGCAACTATTTTATGGTTTAGTCGTGTAAGGGACTGGAGAAGGTATAGGATTTTCAAAGCCTATATAACAAATGCTATTAACATAATTTCGATTGCAAAGTTTCCTCCTCATCTTAAACATCAATTCTAGCAGTTCCTTTTCAGATCAGTGTTTTAGTTTAAGCTCCTATGCAGCCATGGCATTACAACACAGAGGTACCGTAGTCCTCAACTTACAAATACAATTGAGGTTGGAATCTTACATCGTTGAGTAAAGCGGTTAAACAAGACTGTATTTAATCACTTAGCTCAACGACCTGTAATCCTGACTTGCCTAGTTGTGGTTGTTAACCGACTGTGCAGGTCGTTAAGTAGAACACCAGTGAGAAGGCCCAGCCCTCAGTGCATGGTGGAAAAAAGGACCCAGGTCTCCAACCACACCCAGGAAGGGAAAACCCAGACCTTCTCTCTGCCTCACCAAAGGAGAACGATTGCAAGAACAATGGAGTTCTAGAGGGCAAATTCCTTGTCACTTTGGTGGGACGGACCTCAAGTCTGGCAGAAACTGGAAGGCTGAGAATGCTGGCATTTGTTTGCATTCTCACCAAATTTGAAGCTCGTTGCTCCAGCACATGAGGATTTCTCCTCCCTGTATGGAGGGAAGGGAAAATGCCTTAGCATGCCAGGGGAAAGGACTTCAACCTTGCAACCTTCTCAGTTGCTTCCTCATTGGCTTTCTGGAGAAGCCAACAAAGGAGATTGTAAATGGTGATCACATGATCACACTTAGTGACCACTCATAAATTTGAACAGTCAAGGGCCCGTAACGTTATCATGTGACTTTGGAGATGCCAACACAATGTTTTATGATGGCCGAAAGTACTTTATAGGTTGTAGAGCATTGTTTCCAAGACTACCATGATTGAAAACACTTATTAAATGTTTGGTAAGTCCACCTGTAGATGGAGTGACTCAGAAGGCATAGAAAACTGAAAATTAAATACGAATTTCATTTTTCGCAAAAGCTGTGCATTCTGTGTATCATGAAGTGCTGTCCTGTAAGAAGTATTCAATGTAAAAAAAAAGGATGAAGCTCCCGTATCTTAAATCTGGGTTTGGCAATGAAATGAAGACAAAGCCCTTAGATATATTCCCAAGAAAGTGGTAGCCTTGCAATAGTCTCATCTTCATATTTCCCCCAGTTGGGTTTTGACCCAAAGAAAAGAAAATGAACTGTGGGCCAACTAGCCCCAAAGTGATGCTTGTGTTGTTGTTTTTAATTACTCTTGGTTTATGCTCAGAGGACCAGGAGAATGGTCAGAGAGAGAGGATAGGAAGGAGTTCAACAAATTCCAGAGGAGAAATAAAAATGTCTGGAAAAGCTGGAGTGCAGAAATCAGCAGAGGGAATGAAGAGGATATCCATAGAAGAAGAAACCCACATACTTCAACATACATACAGAGAGTCTTTATATACAGAGAGAAAGACTATCCCAACATTTTGTGGCTGGACCTGCCCTTCCTGGCTGCCAATCTGTGGTAGCACAGTACTCAGCCAGCTTGTTCAATTTTCCAAATATATTCAAGATCTCCCAGAATCTGGAGACCTCTGCCCTTGATACAGTAGTTAAATAAAAAGGAGGATTTCCTGCTGCACTTTTTAAACCTGCAGGCCTAGCAAAGCTATAGGAGTCCGTCCAGGCTTTCTTGATATCTGATTACTTTTATCTGAGAGAATGGTTTTCCGTTTTAATAGTTGTACCGTTCCTCTGTCCAAAAAGGTAACTCGATGAAGTACAGAAATTGATAGGTGCCAGATTTAATACGTGAAGCAGATTGTATTCATCTTATTTTAATTGACTGGCAACCACAGTGGGGAATGGATTTTGTCATATCTCTCGCCATTCCAGATTTGGATCTGTCTCATCAGTGCCTTCCATTTCCCACTGTCCTGTCAGAGCTGAAGAAGCTTCTTGGATGAGAAGCGAAACATCTTCAAAGAAAGAACAAGAAAGTCCAGTTGCCTCCTGAAAAAGCACCTTTGGGACTTTGTAGAAGTAGCAAAATCAAGCATTCTTCTTTACAGTCAGTCAAGTAAGCAACTCCGCCATCTAACTCCTATACTGCTTGCATATCTTTCTTTCTTTCATTACATTATATTCCCCTGATCAATGTTCCACCATGTGTCATTAAGCCATTCCCCATCAGCCCCATTTGGCAATGGTTAGTGATCAAGAAGGATGGGACTCCTAGTCCAAAGTCATTCAAGAGTGCCATATAGTTTCCCCACTCTGATCCATCATGTGTGGACTGGTTCCCAGGAGGGTCCCTCAGCTGGCATTTCCCGATGAGGAGAGATGTTCTTTCACATGCTCTGGCGTGCAAGCTAAAACCCTTCATGTTTCCTACAGCCTTTCCCATCACCCGCTTAAGTGAATTAGGAGCCTCTAGAGATGCTCCTATCCAATTAGTGCCTTCTGCAGGGACTAAGCTTTCTACTCTGAGCACCAGACCTGTGGGTCTTTTCCACTTAGCCAATGTGGCTCCACATTACTATTTCCACCTTATAGATCTGTGACTACTGGAGGAATAAGTAGTGGCAACTGACACCCCCCCATACACACACACACAATTGGGGGATTGGCCTGTGAGCCAAATAAAGCATAAATGTGGAACCTTAACACTAACCCTGTCTGGTCAAGAAGAATCCTCTAAGCCAACATGGCACTAACATGGCAAAGGGCTTCTGGGCTTTCTCCTTGTTTTCTTTAATTTAAAAAAAATACGCTGGCATTCAGAGCAGCAGTCTCCAGCATTATGTTTAATCCCGGGAAAGCTTCTATGCTCCATAGAGAATCTCACAAGGTTTCTTAGAAAGCATGGATAGCTACAAACTAGAATTTTATGATGGGCATCCACCTGCCCAGAATAAAGGTAACAAGACTGGTACTGAGTTCATAAGGGTGAGAGTGAAAAGTAGAATTCTGGGAACTTTCTTCCATTTCATGAATGAACAAACCCTCATTCCATTGGTCGTTTCACAAGAATGCCCACTGCGTACTTTCAGAATTCTTTACAGGGGTCTCCAACCTTGACAACTTTTAAGAATTGTGGACTTCAGCTCCCATAATTCCTCAGCCAGCTTTGCTGAGGTTGGAGACCCCTGCTTTAGCATGCTCACTGCCTCTAACAGACAAATGCACTCTGAACATGTAACACTGACGTCTTTCCAGCCAGAACCACAACACACTTTTTACAAAGGTGATTAAACTGGAACTTTCTAGATCGACTTTTGAAAAACTACTGATGCAGCCTTTTGATGGTGAAATTGACAGGAATGCTTGCCTTGCGTATACTGAAAAGCAGCTTTTACACAAGGCAGAATTCTGACACACAGTAAGGAAGTTAACCGAAGGTTATTATTGGACATTTCGCCACCTTCTGCTTTAGCTGGCTGGAATGTGCTTATAACCACATATCTATGGAGATTCTCAATCACCCCAGGTCGTGGTTGTCCCAAAGGTGCTTTTTCAAGAGGAAAACTGGACTTTTTCTTTGACAACGTTTCACTTCTCATCCAAGAAGCTTCTTCAGGTCTGAGTTGAAGAAGCTTCTTAGTTGAGAAGCAAAACATCAAGTCCAGTTGCCTCTTGAAAAATGCTTATAGCCATGTGGAATAAAGAGTGAGTTTCCCATGAATTAAAATGAGAGAAGTGTTCATGTAAACCATATTAAAATATATATGATTTGAGATTAAATGCAGGTACTCCTTGATTTACAACAGTTCATTTAGTGACCATTCAAATTTAGTGAAAAAAAGTTATGGCCAATTTTCAGTTCCAACCTTTGCAGCATCTCTACGGTCATGTGACCAAAAATTTGGATGTTTGGCGACTGGTTCATACCATATTTATGAACCTTTGCTATGCCCCAGGATCACGCAGATCCACCTTTTGCGCTCCTCTGACAAGAAAGTCAATGGAGAAGCCAGCTTCACTTAACAACCGGGATACTAATTTAACAGCTGCAGTGATTCACTTAATAACTGTGGCTTGAAAGATCATACAATGGAGCAAAATTCAAAATGTTTCACTTAGCAACAGAAAGGTTGGGCTCAACTGTGGTTGTAAGTCGAGGACTACCTATACTGAGTTCTATAAAAGTAGGATCACTACAGGTAAATTACAACGGCACTGAAAAAAAGGTACTTACAACTGGTTCTCACACTTGTGACCATCACAAGATTCCCACATACACGTGATTGTGATCCGGGCGCTTGACAACCAGTCTATATTTATAATGGTTGCGGCATCCCAGGGTCATCTAATTGCAATTTGCAACCTTTCCAGGGGATTTGCAAGAAGCAAAATCAATGAGGAAGCCATCAGGGAAGGACAGGAATCGTGATCATTTTAACAATTGCAAAGAGAAAAAAATTGTAAAACTATGTACAGTTCAGGGGTGAAATCCAGCAGGTTCTAGAGAACCGGTAGTGGAAATTTTGAGTAGTTTAGAGAATCGGCAAATACCACCTCTGGCTGGCCCCAGAGTGGGGAGGGAATGGTTTTTGCAGTATCCTTCCCCTGCTATGCCCACCAAGCCACGCCCACAGAACTGGTAGTAAAAAAAATTAGATTTCACCACTGATACATTTCTGTGGTGGTTTGCTTAACAACTGCACTGCTTAATGACAAACTTTTCAAGTTCAAATCTTCGTCACTGCACAACATATGTACAATGAGATTGGTTGAGCCCCTTCAGTGCAGCCCCCAACACAATATAAGTCACAGTGAAGAAAGAAAATTCCTAACCCAATAACACATATTAACAAACACCCAGTTGCACAAGTGTGAATATATTACACGTTGCGGCCGGCCCTGCACGACCATCGTACTACATAGTTACGATGTTATTTCGCATTCAGAAGTCAGTCCACGGATAAAAACTGTTCTTCAGCCTGTTTGTGCAGCTGGCTAGGCTTCTATATCTCCTTCCCGATGGTAGGAGGGTAAAGATGTGCTGACCAGAGTGTGAGTCGTCCCTGAGGATTTTCAGTCCCAATTGTGGTCGTGAATCAAGGACTACCTGTACAGAAAAGCCTTTTGTACCCCTTTGCTGACATTTTAACATGAGCAGAGCTGCATCCACACCAGAGGAGACGTCAGAAAAAATAATAGAATAGAATAGAATAGAATAGAATAGAATAGAATAGAATGGAATGGAATGGAATGGAATGGAATGGAATGG
>JANHFT010004543.1:19993-29997 GCA_032467955.1 Pseudoxenodon macrops | reverse complement strand
GATAGATAGATAGATAGATAGATAGATAGATAGATAGATAGATAGATAGATAGATAGATAGATAGATAGATGTAGATTTAGATGTAGATGTAGATGTAGATGTAGATGTAGATGTAGTTGTAGATATGAATAGATACAGATATATATACAGTAGATATACTGAACGTATAAAAGCATCCAAGCCAATATATGAAATAATGCTGTGGTACCCGATGCATCACTTGCAATGATTGCCAATCCTTGAACTGCTCAAGAGGCCTCTCATCTTTCAGATGTTCCTTAAGGTAACAATGAAATCAGAGCAATAAATGAAAGCCCTTTTTTTCAGACCAAAAGTTTGATTAAAATATCTGTTCCTTCTCTGCTCCAGTTCAGCTATTCTCTGTTGGTTCTGCTAGACTTGAACGCTGTTCTTATTATCCAGGGAATCTATAAGCCAATAAATCACTCCTCAGACATGATTTTCCAAAACAAAATCACACCACAAATGTTAAGCTGTCTCCTAATGCAAGAATGTCACATTTATCCCCTCAAACCATTGCATTGTGGATAAGCATATTAATAAAGCAATTACTGTCTAAACTCTCTGCATTTCACTGGTTTCAATTCCCCATTGCATCTGTTCAGAGATGGAACAGATATGGTAGTGAATTTAGGACATTTAAAACTCACTTGCATCTTTTTTCATTTTCAAAAGAATATTGGAACAAAAAGTTTTTCTTTATTACCTGATGAACACAACTATTTCTTTCCAAGCTTCCACTGCATGATGTGTATAATAACCTGTACAATTTTGATAAATATTGCACAATGGTTTTCATAAATGACATTTTATCAACAGGAATTGCGCCTCTAATAGTTATAGTTTAATGAACCGCATTCTCCAAGGTGGGTGAAATTAAATTCATCATAGATTTGAAGACTGCACTGCAGCGAAACTGCTTCTCATTCAGTAAGGAATAAATTTGCCATTCTGAATATGCAGAAATACGAAAAGGGAAACAGTGTAACCATAGAAACTACCTTTGAGCAGTAGTAAAATACCTACAGAAATGTATTACTAATAAAGGTCACTAAGACAGTCCCAAATGACAGTAATTAATAGTGTGTATATGTATGTTGGATATATACGCACCTAACATTAAGAAACCGATTAACATATAAATGCAATCGTGTCTGAATCACAATATTTGAAACCATAATTGCAAAATAAAGAACTGACATTTTCATTTGCTGGTATTTAATTCCATTGTTTGTTTTAAATGATGCATCTTCTCTTACAGATGTGCTAATTTGAATTACCGTAGCTGAATATCTGTTTTTGGAAGCTTCTCTATAGAATGCAAATCAAAATCAAGCACTTGAATGCCTATTTAGTTGCTTATCCCACAGGGATGAACAGTATCTCCTGTTGCATTCCACATCCCCTAAATTTCAGGTTTGTTAGAGAATATCTAAAACAAATTCTGTAAATTTACTTTGTATCTTTTGCTACAGCTTTTATTTCTTTCGTTTTAGATTTTTTTTCCCCCTCATGTTTCCAAGCATGCCAAAGAAGAAACATGCAGACGAAAATAATGATTGCAGGCACAATTCTTTTTGTGCAGTTAAGTGTTACTTATTCAGCCTTGTGCATTGATCAAGCATACCACAGAGAAATATCAATAAAAATATGCACCTACGAGTTTCTATCTTCTTTCCCCAATCAATGTGAATTTGGAGAATAAAGTTGTGAAGAGCCTCTACATAGCAAGCATGTTAAATGCTAACAATTTTAGCATTTCTGGTTCTCTCTCCCTCTCCCTCTCTCTCTGTCTCTCTCTCTCTGTCTCTCTCTCTCTCTCTCTCTCTCTCTCTCTGTGGTTAACATTCTGAATGCAGCTGCCTTTAGTTTGCAAATAAACAGAAAGATGGGATATGACTTGAATGGATAAATAAATACAGAGATGGGGGAATCACAAAACAAGCACCACAAATGCAATATTGATAAAATCTCTATCTCTTATTCCATTATTCCATTATTATGATATAGAAACCAATTTTATGGAAGCAATGAAAGAAGTGATACCTTCTCACAACTGCAGGAGAAGGCCATCTTCTATCTTAGTAAGAAAAAAGGATGTAACAACAGCTTCGTCAAAATATCTCCCTTACTTCCAGGCAGAGGTGGGTTCCTACCGGTTCTATCCGGTTCTATAGAACTGGTAGTAACTTGACGATGATGTCACGGAGGCGGTCCTGTCTGTGGCTCTGTGGGCGCCGCCATCTTGGATTTTGCTAGCATGCGAAGAAGCTAGTTTTTGACTGCTGCGTGTGCACGCACGCTTCACACGTACACATGCAGCATGACCCTGAGCGAACTGGCAGTAAAAATATCCAGAACCTACCCCTGCTTCCAGGGGTAAGGAACATATTGGATTTTCTGCCTGATGTTGGAAGCGACCTTGGAGATCTTCTAGTCCAATACCCTGACTGGCAGAGATTTTTCACCTATGACTAGTTGGGATGAACTGGCAAGTTTGTTTTTGGGTATCAAAAGGCCATTAAGTGCCAAATAATGAAAGTCAGGATATGAAAAGAAGAAAATGATATATTTTGTGGAGGTTTGTATACATGGACATGGTGGCTTAGTGGCTAAGACACTGAGCTTGTTGTTCAGAAGGTTGGCAGTTCAGCGGTTTGAATCCCTAGCGCTGTGTAACAGCGTGAGCTCCCATTACTTGTCCAAGCTTCTGCCAATTTAGCTGTTTGAAAGCATGTAAAAAATGTAAGTAGAAAAATAGGGACCACTTTGGTGGGAAGGTATCAGCGCTCCCTGCGCCTTCGATATTTAGTCATGCCAGCCACATGACCACGGAGACATCTTTGGACAGCACTGGCTCTTCAGCTTAGAAACGGAGATGAGCATCGCCCCCTAGAGTCAGGAAATGACTAGCACACATGTGCGGAGGAACCTTTACCTTTTTATGCAGTAAGAGAGAAAGAGAGAATGTTATAGTTTCAAGGATTCTTTTTAAAATCCTGTAGGCTGCATAGCAGTCTCCATTTCATCATTAATGAAACTAATCTTCCTTATTCGTATTTAATAAAACATGGCTCAGCCAAGTATTAATATGACTGAAATTGTCACTAATGCATTCTGACTGTAAGTACCATAAAGCCTTCCTGGAATATCCTTACACTGCTAGACAGAGTGATGGAGGGGGGGAGGAAAAGAGAAAGAGAAATAAACCTCAGAGGAACTACCTTTAAGAGAGCAGTGTTGCAGTAACAGAACCTGAAATTTATTTTCCACTCGAGGATTCACTGATGAGCTGACCTCAGAATTCAAAATCCACAGTGGATTTGACTAAATGAAATGAAAACCAATCTGGGGAAGTGATTCAGATGAATCTTCATTCAAGGATGAGACCAAAATATTCCTGATAGGTTTTGTAGGTGTGGCTGCCTATACACCATTTAAAAAAAAAAGGAGGAAATTGATCACCAAAGGAAAAGAATAGATGCCAGAACCAAGTTCATTCAGTTTGCATGCGATAGCAATAGCAGCAATAGCAGTTAGACTTATATACTGCTTCACAATGCTTTACAGCAGTGGCCCCCAACCTTTTGGGTCCCAAGGACCGGTTCCATGGAGAGAGATTTTTCCACGGACTGGAGGGGAAGGGGTTTTGTGTGCAACCTGCACCGTGCGAATGAGGCTTTGCTTGTTTGTGCAGCCCAGTGTCTGGCATGCTGCAGCCGGGTGCTGGTCCACAGACCATGGGTTGGGGACCCCTGCTTTACAGTCCTCTCTAACCGGTTTTCAGAGTCAACATATTGACCCCAACTGTTCTGACCTAGGCTTCTGCAGCAGCAAGAAGCTGAGTTCTCGTCCCGATAAACCCCTTTTATTTAATTTGCAGCAAATTCCTCTCCAGCAAAGTCTTTTCTCCCCCACAGTCTTTCAAGATAGTTCACAATTACCGACCTTTATCAGGCTTGGAGGGTGGCCAGGCTGATATCTTTCAGATGCCCCAATACTTGGCAAGAATGCAGGAATGAACTAATTAATCGAACTAATTGTCTCCTGCAAATTCCCCTCCCCTTTCGCTCCTCTTTGTTCCCTATGGAAGGGACCATTCACCATCCACCTGTGGCTTTACTCCATGGTCGACCCTTGTTCCTCAGTTCTTCCTTTCTTCTGGCAGCTCTGTGCATGCGCACACTGGAAACAGGCTCCAGCTGTTCTTCTGCCCCGCTGATGTCCGACTCCAAAGGCAACTGACAACTGTCAGACGGCACTGTCCCCATCTCTGCCTCTGACGCAGAGCACTCATCAGAGCCTTCCGCAGAGTCCATGACTGGTCCATGTTCCTCCCCAACCTCTTCACTGTTTGAGTCTGCCACCATCTCCACTGGTTGCTGGTGGGCTACAACACCAACAATCTGGGTCCTCATTTTACCGACCTCGGAAGGCTGGAAGGCTGAGTCAACCTTGAGCTGGTGAGGATCGAACCCCTGGCAGTGGCCATAATTAGCCTGCAATACTGCATTCTAACCAGGCAATGAAAGCCAGTCTGAGGTACTGGTTAAATACACTTGGCTAGAAAGTGGAAAACCTTGAGTTCTAATCCTGCTTCAGGAAGGAAGCCAGCTTCATTGGTTGGGTCATTTTCTGTCAGCCCTAGAAAGGAGGCTGTCCTAACTACCATCACATGCTTTGCATTTGTTAGCTGCCAGTCTGCCATGAACTATGGAGGAAGGAGTCAGTCAGGAGAGGGAAGGCTAACTACTTGTCATACCTTCCAGAGACCCCATCTCAAGGTCAAAGTGCTGGGAATGGAATGTAACAGCTCATCAACTAGCCCGCCATTGAAGAGACAGTTCCCAAAACAATTTATTCAACTTTAATTGGAGAATAAGGGAACAGCAAGGGGGAGGAACTGGAAGAAGAATGTTAACCAGAAAAGATTGGTGCAGAAATTTCAGTTCTGGCTTTGCTATACTGTAAAACACTTGGCTGTTAGTAAAGTATACCTTGCACTACAAATGGAATTTCTTGCCTATAGAACCAAGTCGGGGCAGGCATGACAGAGGCAATGGCCAACCATTTCTAAAACATGTTGCAAAGAAAACCTCAGAGATTTAAATCCAGGCTTGGGTGACATCGGGCATCTTTTCAAACAGGTGTCTGTTTGAAAGAACACGTCTCCATTCTCTCCTCTGTTAAGCAGACAAGACATTGATAAGGAGTTAGATATAGACAACGTGGCAGACATGAACAACATTACAGTAGTTAATGGTTCCAAAAAACCTTTGAACTTCTAAAATTTGGCAGTGGTTTTCATATAAAAGGGCCAAGGTCTGTGTTATGCCCATTCTGATTTCAGCAAACGTCTGATAGCTTTCTCTGGGCCAGATTTCCAGTAATGCTACAATCATCTAACTGGTAAGAGTTCTGTTCATTTTCACACTGATATTGCTTTTGTGGTAAAAAAAGAAGAAAAGAAGTTCGTGTAGTTTCAATAACGTAAGCAGATGAACGGTCTAACCAATAATGAGAGTTTTGATTAAAGCTAAGGATACAGAAGCTAAAATGGACACTTAGCCCTACGCAGCTTCTATAAGAGACCCTGTGCCATACAATCATTCTCAGGTCAAACTGTCTCTGTGGGTTAAATGATAAGTAAATTCATGTGAAAACAAATGCATTCCAGATCTCAAGTTATCCCCTTTGTGGTAACTCGTACACCAGATCTATGACAACAGATGTGTGCCATCTCTAATGAGCAGTACAAAAATGTGACACTTTATTTACATATCGGGCATCTGTGGTATTAGATTAGAATGGAACTCAAGATTCTTTCAAAGAGGTTTGCCAGCTGTTTTCAATAGGCACCCTGTGTTGTATATGGAGATGTTAAAGGATTTCATGCAGTTTATGGTATACTCCACAGGGGTTAGATTTAGGCTTAAGGTTATAAATTGGAATTGGGGGTTAGGGTTAGTGATTAGGATTAGAGTTAGGGGCTAAGGATTAGGATTAGGAATTAGTACCTGTTTCCCTGAAAATAAGACCTCCCCGGATAATAAGCCCAATCAGGCTTTTGAGCGCATGCGCCCTCCTCTGAAAATAAGCCCTTCCCAAAACACAGCAGCAGCCATGAGGTGATCACACTCGCTGCCTCCTGCACTTCAAAATTAATAAAACCTCCCTGAAAATAAGGCCAAGAGCTAATTTCAGGGGTCAAAAGAAAATAAGACCCTGACTTACTTTTGGGGAAACAGGGTAGTTAGGAGTCAGGGGCCAAGAGTTATGGGTTAGGGTTTGAATTAGGAGTAGGAGTAGGATTAGAACAGGGGTGAAATCCAGCAGGTTCTGGAGAAATTTTGAGTAGTTCAGAAAACCGGTAGCGGAAATTTTGAGTACTTCGGAGAACTGGCAAATACCACCTCTGGCTGGCCCCAGAATGGGGTGGGAATGGAGATTTTGCAGTATCCTTTCCTCAGGAGTGGGGAGGGAAGGGGGATTTTGTTATATCCTTCCCCTGCCACGCCCACCAAGCCACGCCCACAGAACTGGTGGTAAAAAAAATTGGATTTCACCACTGGATTAGAGGTTAGGGATTAGGGGTTAGATGTTAGGTTTAGGAGTTAGGGAATAAGTTTAGGATTAGAGGTTAGGGTTAGGGTACTACAAGAATAAATCTTTTTAGAACTTCCCAAAGCATAATGTAAACATAAAAGGGCCTAAAACCAAGTCCAATTCTAAATAACTTTCTTAGCATCAGTACTGAAAGGGTTTGCCATTATCTTTTTTTTTCTGGGATGATTTTTAATTTCCTAGTCTAGTTTATATATCTCTGAGATTTTCTAATGATCTCGCATTCAAATACTAACTATGACTGATCCTGCTTAGCTTTCAGAGATCAACCATGAACGTCTCAATGCTGCCACCTATGACTAGATCTAAATATAGTTCTCTATTCACAACGTATACATTGTGGTTTAAAGATGTTTAGCGATTAGCATTTTAACATTGTGCCCATGAAAATTGGGCATTTGTTATAAAAGTAATGACCCCTTGTGATTTGCACTTCCAAGCCAAAGTGACTGCGTTTGGCTTAGAAGCACTTCTCAACTCACTTATAATAATTTGATAACCTGTTTATTTACCGGTACTTAACATGATATAGATTTCAAAATTCTATTCAACAAGCCATTGTTCCAAACAAACAATGGCTTGACATGACATATAAACCTGGTCGGTAAGATAAAGACGGAAATCAGATGATTCTTCCTTCCCTCTGGGAAACTGTGTTGGATAGTGATAAATTTCAATTGTCACCTGATGCAACACTTCTGCTTTGGGCATGCTAATGCTGAAGCAGCATGGTTTTGAAAGAAGTACATTGTCACCAGAGGTGTGTTCCTAACGGTTCAGTCTGGTTCTACTGAACTGTTAGTAACTTACCAGCATGGTTCGGTAGAACCGTTAGCAACCTGGGCCTGACATGCCCCTGAGTTCTTTCAGCGGCGCCTTAGGTGCCGCCATCTTGGATTTTGTTTCTGTGCATGCACAGCAAGTTTTTTTTAAGCACTGTGCATGTGAGTGCGCAAAGCATGAATGCGGCTGCAATGTGCCCCTGAGTGAACCAGCAGTAAGAAAATTTAGAACCCACCTCTGATTGCCACAACATAAAATGTTTCCCTTGCTAAGAGGCTTCTTGTTTTGTTTCTAAAAGCCCAGATAGTGGAGATTTAGAAATTGTGGTCCATGTGAAAACAACAACAACAACAACAACCAACCTGACAACAAATAAAGATTAGCAAAGATTCAGTGACGGGATGGGGAAACTCTCTAAAGACACGGAAAATACCGGTAACAGTTGAGTTCCTCTTTCTTTTACATAAATGAGCATCCATTATTCATCAGAGAGATTTAACCTCTCTGGCCTCATGTGCAATTAATGATCTGGTTAGAATGACATTCCCTTTAGCAGGAGAGTTCGCAGAGTCATGACAAAGCACTTCTGGCAAATGATACGAGAGAAGAACAGATGATTTTTTTTTTTTTAATAGCAGACTAGGAAATGCTTCCAGAACATCAATTCCCTCCAATTCTTTTAACCGGGAGTAGTCATGGGAGGCATTTGCATATTCTTAAGCATAAAAAAATCACCTGCTGTGTCTGGATCTATATATGTGCATGCTCTGATGCAGGATTGTCAAACTCAATTTCATTGAGGGCCACATTAGGGTTGTGTTTGATCTTGGGAGTCTGGGGTGGGCATGCCTGGTGTGGGCATGGCTAGCTTGATGTCACTCATGTCAGGGGTGCATGTGGTGGCTCGAGTGCTCTGCCAGTGAAAACAGGCTCCCAAACTCTGTTTTCGGCTGCGAGGGCCTCCTGCAATCCTCTTCCAGCGAAAACAGAGGTTAGGAGTACCGCAAGCAGCCCTCCCAAGCTCTGTTTTCACTGGCAGAGGCACTGTGGGCCAGTCCTTCACTATTTCCAGGGCGGCCCTGCAGGTCAGATCTAAGTGCCCTGCAGGCCTCATCAAGCCCTTGGGCCTTGAGTTTGACACCTCTACTATAATCACTGGGGTACAGGTGAGTTGCCTCTGGGGGTGTGTGGTAAGATGTGGATGTGGGTGTGGGTGGACAAACATGCATTTTCTCTATGTTTTTTTCTCTTTGTGTTTCTTTGTGTTTGTTATGTGTAGGTGGCCACTTGGAAACCTATCATAAGTACAATATGGTAGAAAGTGTCCCTTGGACAATTCCTCTGATTCTTCCTTGGAGACCAGCTCATTCCTGGCACATCAGGAACTGGTAACTCTGAATAGCCAACCGAAAGAATTTTACAGGAGGCTTTGACTGGGGACAGATTGCAGGTCAGTGAAAAAGAGGAGGAGTTACCTTCCATGGTGGATCCCAGAGTACACAGGGCAGAGAAAAGACAAGAGCAATGGAGATCTGCCAGATTACTCGGGAGATGGCCCCGCCCATCTTGATGGGCTGCACTGGAAAGCTATTTATTAAGGCAGGCAGGGAGAGGCTATGTCTTTCTGGGAACAATGTGTTTGGTTTGTGGCTGTGTGTTCCTTGTACTTCCTGATTGATTTTGTGCCTTGGAGACTCTGAACTTCTCTTGCCAAGTGAGCTCTTGCGTGTGTATTTTAGTTTGGCCTGGGAGAATTAAGATTGTTTGGTGGACTTATTTGTTGGAGCAACTTTCCATTGTTTTATGGACTATTGGTCATTGCTTTGTGGACTAACCTAGGTCTGTTTGTAGCTGGATTTGTTTGGAACAGTCCTGAGGCTGGGTGAGCTACTCAATATTTCTGCTACCGGTTCTCCAGAACCTGTCAGAACCTGCTGGATTTCACCCCTTTGCTGTACATTATCTTTGCCTTTTATGCCGTGGCTCCCACTCTTTGGAATAGCTTGCCACAGGTAAGCTATTCCAAAGGTAAGACATAACGGCACTCTTTTAGCCCTCAGGAAAAGCCTTAAAATCTGGCTAGGTCAACTGGCATGGCATCCTGAAGGAGAAACTGATGATGGAGGTGGTTAGTACACTAACAGAGAAGGCAGCCCCCTGTCCCCTCCGAATCCTTGTTTTTCAGCTTGTTTTAATTTTTGTAATTTTAATTCATTTTTATAATTTTTTAATATTTGTAATCATTGGCAGGGTTTTCTTTTTGTCTTGATGTACGTTGCTCAGTGTCATCTGACGTTTGAGATGGGTGGCAAATAAACTAAGAAGGGAAGGGAGGGGAGGGGAAAGGAGAGGAGAGGAAAGGAGAAGGGAGAGCAGCGGAGAGGAGAGGCAAGAAGAGAGGAGAGGAGAAGGAAAGGAGAAGAGAGGAGAGACGAGACGAGACAGGACAGGACAGGACAGGACGGAAGGGAAGGGAACGGAAGGGAAGGGAAGGGAAGGAAAGGAAAGGAAAGGAAAGGAAAGGAAAGGAAAGGAATTCTTCCTAGGACCCACCAAATGACACTGCTTCCTTAAA
>JANHFT010004542.1:468764-479966 GCA_032467955.1 Pseudoxenodon macrops | reverse complement strand
CTACAGTACATTGCCATCGGCCTCCCAGTCAGTCAAGCTAGCCAACAGAGAAAAATGGATACGAATGCCTTTGTAATGTTATAGGCAAGCAGATAACATGCTGCCTTGAAGGAGTGCAGTTAGTGGAACAGATCTCAGCATTTCCTTAGCTTTGTTGCTGATCTTGGAGTGTCTCCAAATGGGAGCCAGATCTCTGTTCTACTCCTATCCATCACTCTTCACTCTAATGATGCTGCCACAACTAGCCCAGAAAATCATATGAATAAACTAGGAAACCAGACTCATCCCAGTTTCTCATCACAGCTTTTTTTAAGTTATGGGAAACTTCTGACATTACATTCCCTTATACCCTATTTTTAAAACATATCAACAGGGGTAAGAAAAACAACTGAATATGATTTTAATCATAGAAAAGTAGATGCAAAAAGAAACATTGGAAATCTTGCAAAGTCCCTGGAAGCTTTATTTGATCTAGATTAAACATTATAAACTTTTATAATTTTTAAAAAGCTTTCCTACTTTGAAACAATTATTATTGATGAAAATCATTCTTAAGAAAGTTTCTAATAATAAACTAATAAAAGGCACTCTGAATTATATCTTATAAGAAGATAAGATTGGACTGTAAAGGAAGGAAACAGATAGATATTTAGGAATGGTAGGAGTTATTTTACTTGTACTGTGACACAGGATTGCTTATAATAAGAACAATCTTGCTCAGAGGACATTTAATTTAAAAGGCTGTCTGTGCATTTTATAATTTCATCTTCCAGAGATTTAACATTGATGCAATTATGCAAAGCGGATGCCACAACCAAAATAACTTGTGCAATTGCAAGTACACCTTATAAAAAACTAACAAATACATATTTCAGTATAAACATATAATTATTTCTGGTACCAAGGATATATAAACAAACAGAATGATGTAAAAAAAGCAATTGGTTGTAAGACAGCCAGAAAAAAGCAGAGTTAAAACACAAGTGCTTTAATCTGTATCATATTTTTCTTTTTATCCCCTTTCCATGATTTATTTTAAAGCATGTATAGCTTTAAAAGTCTTCAGATATCTACACACATTGATGGGAGGATAGGAACTTACATTATAGCAGTATGATCTAAGCACAGTACACAAAATTATCTGCTACAACGTCCTACCTGTCAACAACTACTTCAGCTTTAACCTTAATAATACACAGGCAAGCAATCGATACAAACTCAAGGTAAACACCTGGAATGCTTTACCTGACTCCGTTGTTACATCCTCTAATCCTCACAGCTTCAACTTTAAAACTGTTTACCATGGACCTCACCCTGTTCCTAAGAGGTCTGTAAAGGGGGGCGTGCATAAGCGCACCAGCGTTCCTACCATCCCTGTCCTACTGTCCCCATTTATTTGTATTCATTTCCTTCGTTCATGTCCATGTTCATATTTATACCTGCTATCTTGTACATATCTGACAAACTAATAAATACAAATTATCTTCAGGGATTTGAGTGAAGCAGGCCGTTTGAATTTGGTTAAACTTCTATCAAGTCTCAATCTTGTTTTGTTTATTTTTTTATCTGTTTGTTTATTTCCTGCTCAAGACAACAAACATATCCCACACACCTTTGTCCTCCTATTTTTTCTACAACAACAACCCTATGAGGTGGGTTGAGCCAAGACAGCGATTCTTCCAAAGTCACTCAGCTGGCTTTTTTAATGTTCTTACCAAATGGTCAAGTGAAAACGTGCTAAAAAATTTACAGTTAATGTGTAGCAGACATTAGCGTCTGAATAATGCCCAGTTTTGGGGTGTTGGGGTTATATCCGAAATTCTGGGAGCTATGATGGGTACTTTCAAAAAATGGCTGCCATTGCTGACCCCACACATTTATACAAAGATATACATTGATTATCACAGTGGGGCTGATCTTTTATCAAACTCTTTTTCCCCCAAACTGCACATTGATGAGATTGCCCTCACAATCTCCTTGAGCCCCCAAATAGCTTTACTTTGGGTTTTTCTGGGGTGGAGGCCATGTGAAAATAAAACATTGGATTACACCCCTTATCCCCCATCATTTTCATTTTCTAAGACTGCATTTGGCCTGTAATTAGGTTTCGGTAAAGCTTCCCCTGCACATGTGTGCTAGTCATTTCTGGCTCTAGGGGCGGTGTTCATCTCTGTTTCTAAGTCAAGGAACCAGCGCTGTCCAAAGACATCTCCCTGATTATGTGGCTGCCATGACTAAGTGCTGAAGGTTCACGGAGTGCTGCTACCTTCACACCAAAGTGGTCCCTATTTTTCTACTTGCATTTTTTACATGCTTTCGAACTGCTAGGTTGGCAGAAGGTGGGACAAGTAATGGGAGCTCACTCCGTTATGCGGCGCTAGGGATTCAAACCGCTTAACTGCCAACCTTCTAATCAATATGCTCAGTGTCTTAGCCACTGAGCCACTGCGTCCCAATTAGGTTCTGGTACTTCATTGAAAATAAAGATTATGACAGAAGTGAGCAGAAAGCAACACAGAGCACTTGTTTGCAGTTTCTTAGCCCAAATGTGCTTTTCCCCCAAGATCCTTCAGCAGTTGTGGAGATTAGTTTTGAAAAAGATACAGCTGCTCAAAGGAACTATAGATAGATGCTACTGAGATAGTACTGTATGCTTTGAAACATTTTAGCCTTCTGCTCCTGAGCTCTGCTTAGCTCTTGTGAATACTAGTTTCCTATGTGATCATTTTAATTACATTAATCCAAAAAAGTAGGAAGGAGGTTGACCAATTGTTGAGGTGGCACTACAGAACAAAAAGCAACAACCAAACAAATAACTCTAGTCTGTACATATTATAAATAAATTTTAACAGTTTTTTATAGCATGAAAATGGGACAGAATTCTCTAACTGGGGGCTTTCAAGATGTGTTGGGACTGTAAATGTCATCAGCCCTAGTGACAACAACTATAGGAAGGCACCCGATTGGAGAACGTTGTATGCCATGATAGATTTACAGAGAAGGGATTACAACTCTCAGGTGTTTGCTAAAATCCCAGCTTGAAAAAAAATAAACAATTGGTATTTTCCAGATGGGTTGGAATTCTCAGGTTGAAAATCCTATTGAATTGTGTTCCAATACTCGGAGTGCACAAAGTTGGGAAATGCTGGTATACACCAAATCAGTAACATTACCCACCTAAATCCAAGCATAGACTGTTGCAAATTTCAAAAAAGCACAGAGAGGATTTGACCACCTCAAGGCTCTAAGGATAATCCTAAACACATTTACGAACCCACTACTGAATTAATGCACACCTGATATTAATATGAGTTACCAGTTTGTTGACTGAAAAGAAAATACCTTCCCTAGAAATTCCATTTCAGTAGCTCTCATGACTTGGGCAAGCTTTGAAGAGTCTAGAAATACCAGAAGTTATTGACAAAGATGATGAATATTATTTCTTTCTGGGGTAGAAGACAGAAGAATATTGTGCACACCCTGTTTGATGAGTACTATTGCTCCTTTCAAATCTATCTATGAATTCATCCTTATCTCTTTATTCTTGCTGCCTTTCTATCTTCTTTACTGAATCTTAGAATCAAAATAAGATAGTAGATGAATGCAATTTTTCCCCCTGGGCTTTAATCGTATCACCTTTGATCCTTTGTTATGCAACGTGGAACAACATAAGCACCAATCTGCACAGGGAGGGTTAAAACATTATATTCCTTCTACCTCCTTATTTGCCCATCTTTTTTTAAATTTTGCTTTTTATTATTCCATTCCAATAGGGCATTGATGCTTCATTCCAGGGAATCATCACTTTGGCTCACCTTCCTGTAGGCTGTGCAAGCAAGAGCAAGGGATTCAATCAAAGCACTTCACTGTTTCCTATTTGACTTAGGAAGCAAAAGTTAATTTTAACTGCAAGTCTGGCTTATTGACAGTGTTTATTTGAAACTTGTAGAATCTCTCTTACCTCCTTCTGCCCTTCTTGTTTGTTAGAAGGAAGGAAGCAACTGACTCGCCTTGCAAGGACTTGGTGTGCCTGATGTTGCACCTCAGCTGCTTTGTTGGGCAGCAGTCCATTGCCACTTGTAGGAACTGTTGGTCTCTTGGATCTTAAAGGCATCAGGGTCTGGTAGAAGAGGTAGGCAGCCAGAACCAGCACCATCAGGAATGGGCGAAAACGACACCATCTCCGGCCAGGCACAATCTGCCGGCAAGCCATGGCACCTCAGATTTCTGATTTGTCCCATTTCCACATTATAGGGGCGATCAGTCTGGCTGCTTTCCACCACCAGCATGAAAGAAAGGCAGAAACGTATGTTTTCTGTACTCAAGTTCTCTCTCCATCACTTCTGGGCTTAAGTTCTTCCATGACATCAACAGGCAAGAAATGAGAGCCCCCCCCTCCGCCCCCCCAGCAGAGAAAGGCAAGCAATGTCCGACCTGGAAGAAACAATGGGATGGGTGGTGAGAGACCGAAAGAAGTCACATATAAACAATGTGGATTGGAAATGAACATGCGTTAAGTTTCCAAGTATTGCAAACGGACGGAATGTGACGGTTCAGAGCAAAACTCCATTGCACAATAGCCAGGAAAGGACCGACTGAGCAGTTATGTTAAAAAAAAAGAAAGAAAGATATATTGGCTAAACATTGCAACGGGCTTTGCACTTAAAGCTGCAAAATACAAAGGCTTTTCTAGCGGGACTCTTCTTCCCCTCCCTCCCCCTTCCAATTCCTGTCCCGATGGGTTCTTTAAAAAAAAAAAATCATTTCCTTCATCTTTTAAATTGCCTTTTTCCTGCCAGAAAACATACACAGCCTTCCCTCCCTGCACAGCTTTTAACAGAGCAAAAAGCCTAGTTTTTGCTCAATTTGATTTCTTTTCTCCTTCCCCCCCCCATTCCGTTGTCTTTTGGAGTTCAAAGTCATGTTTACTTACTCAGTTCTTCACCCTGTCAGACGTTTTCCATTCTCCTCTAACGGGTTGCTGATTAAAACCAGTCCGTCAGCCCAGGCTCACGACTTCAGCTCATCTCCACACAGGCACACAGCACTCCATCTGAACTCCGTTGGACCACAGACATATAAATAAAAATCAGGACTGCCCTGAGGGGTGGGGTTTAAGTTTACCAAGCTCTGAAAACTCTCTCAGGCTGGGGACTGTACTGGATCATAGAAACAAGTTTACTTTTCCCTCCCACATGTTGTTTTGCAGCATCGTAAGAACTTCAGAACTGCACATAAGATACGGAAAAGTGCTATGGCAAATGGTGAATTAAGAAACCAAGTGGCTCTGGGCTTGCAAAAACCATTTCGGGATGTTCCACGTTATTTGCCAAACATACAGAAGAAGGGATATGAGAAAGATTTAACTCTTATGTCTGAGGCATCCTTGGGTTTATGGCACCACTTACTGTCATTCTGTGCAGCTAAATGTTAGCAGATCAATAGCTGGCTTTAAGAAGAGGGAGTGGAGGGAAAAACACCCCAAAATTGAAACTTTTGAGTTAGGCTAGAGTCCTGACAACTTCCTCTGGCAGTCCCTGCAGTTTTCTTGGCAACAGTTTTTAGAAGTGGTTTTCCCTTGCCTTCTTCGTAGAGGGACTGGCCCAAGGTCACCCAGCTGGCTTTGTGCCTAAGGTAAGACAAGAATTCACAATCTCCTAATTTCTAGCCTGATGCCTTTAAACCACTACATCAAACTTGCCCTCATAGCTGACTGTCAACCATGGAATAAGCAAAGAAGCCTGCATCCATTAGTCTATCATGGAAGCATCCATTATAGAAACTTCAGGAGCATTGAATAGGGAATCTCACCTCCCTCCTTCTGTAACAGATCATTATTTCCCCCCCACTTTTTAATGTTACTGGTGAAAAATGTTTTCTTTTCTTTCCTGGAACCCAGCTAAAAGCTGATTGGCTAGTCAAAAAGAAAAGTGGGTCATGGGGAACTGGCAGGACATGGTGAGATTATGTGCTCTCATAGATGGTATCCCCAAGGTCTCCGTTCTAGGGGCCTTCTTCTCAACTAAGACAATTTGAACAATTCTTCTCCCCATCTGCCAAATGGTTCCTCCCCCTGAAGAATAGAGGATGACATTGTGTTCTGCTTTCCATCTATATTTAACTGCTGTTATTTACATTAAAAAGATAGAATAACTGAAGGCCACTCCCTTTGGCTCTGTCCATACTCATTGCCTCTAGTAGTTTTCTGGAATCGGTCAACATGTCGCAGTAAACTCCCCATAGCCAACCTTGCCACCAAACGTATTGTAGCCAAGTCGTTGTGGGACAACTCATCGCAGGATAATTCAACAAATACAAAAGTTAAATTAATTTTGATGGAACCATGGCCAATAATAATAAAATAGATTTCATCCAGAAATATATGAGTTACAATAATTTCAACAAAAACATGGTCACCAATGATAAAAGTAGCTGAATTAAGTTATTAATGCAATGTTGAATTGTCCCACAGCGAGTTGGCCACGGTGAGTTGCCCTACACACTTGTTTCCAATATCTCTGGAAAGTTTTATATATTTAAGAGATGTGTAGATAATGTATATTATTATTTATTCTTTTGCCTTTTTATCTCTTGCCAATTGGACAAGTCTAACTTTCCCCTGTCTTTTGCCCTGTTTTGCTAGATAACGATATTTGATGAAGTTATATAAATAAACATCAAGCTATATTTTTGCTAGAAAATCTGAGTGATGTGTGTGCTTGCTATGATCAGGAAATAGCGAATGACTAGGCATATACTGGGTGCAAGCTAAATTGGAAATTGCTATGTAATTTTCCAACATTTTGGTTTGCCTGCACTTCTTTTCCAAAGTTCTAATTCAATATGATGGAAAGGGAAAATTTCAAAACGTTTCCAAAGATTTGGAGGTTTTTTCTCTTCCCATAATTATAAGGTGATCAAGGGATACAGTGGAACCTCCATTCACGACCACAATCGGTGCCAGAACTTCAATCAGCAACCGATTTGGTTGTGAACGGACGCACGACTTACTGCGCATGCGCAGACACACACAAAAAAGGTGCTGAAGAGGAAATTGCTGCAGCAGGGAAAATCGCCACGGCTGACTTCGATCGAGAACCGAACATATGGTCGGGAACAGAGGTACATTTTCAGCGGATTTGTTCAGGAACCGATTTGGTCGTGGACTGGGGCGTTCGGCAACCAAGGTTCCACTGTAGATGTGAATGCATCATCCTGCATTGTGATCTTTGTCAAGCTACAATTAAATACCAATGAAGAGACTTCCTTCCGAGGGTACTTTTTCAAATCAGAAATCCAAAAGGCAACATCAGGTGTTGCATGGTTTTGTGCAATTAGTGTAATTAAAAACAGCAACAACTAGCCTCTCTCTTTCCTTTAATAACTAGTAGTGCTCACCACTAATACGTAAATATGATCTAAACTTAAAAGTGTTGCCAACTCTGAAAGTTAAAAATGTTCTGAGAATTAGATACCGCCCAAAAAAGCCCATTTCACAAGATAAGAAAACATTCAGGACATTGAGGAGCATATTTGGTCATGGGTGTGATCAATGTCCATAGTGGTCATTAATAAGACTTTTGATCACCTGCATGATTGATTGTGCATGAGATCATGTACTAGGTCAGAGCTGGGAGGAGATATTTTTATGATTCTGACTTGGCACAGCTCACCCTGTCTGGGCAGTCTAGGAAATGAACATTGCTGCCATCCAGAACTTTTCCATCAACTGTGATAGGCATCCCTGAAATCGGATTTAAGATATCTTAATTCTTGTAGTAATATTTTCTTAAAAGCATCTCCTTTTTTTGACCTCAATAGAATATTTTAATAATACACCATAATGGTGGCAGTGGGAAAGCCAATAGGTCAGAAGCAGAAAGCCATGAAAGAAACATTTAGTTCCAATAGCTAATGAAGTGAAGCAGCTATAGATTTGCATAGCCCAGGGGTTGGCAACCTTAAACACTCAAAGAGCCATTTGGACCAGTTTGCTTTGGAAAACACCGGGCGCCACAAAAACCTTCCCATGCCTGACCGTTTCCTGAGCGGCCACAAAACTAGCATATGTAGTTGAAAACATTGTTTTCTTCTGAAACTTTTATTTTCTTGGATGGTTGGCCTACTGGTAGTTGAAAAGCTCAATACATCGTGTCGCACATTGGTGGTTGTGACGCATATTTTGAGTGACAGGGAGCTGCAGCAGAGGGATGAAAGAGCCACATGTAGCTCCAGAACCACGGGTTGCTGCCCCCTGGCATAGCCATATCAAGTAATGCTCCAATTGCAACAGATGTTTTGAGAAATCTGAATGTCATCTTACTCGAGCTTTCTCAAAATCAGATTACTTGGTTCCTCAGATGAACCTCTAGAGCAGGGGTGTCAAACTCGCAGCCAATAGGCTGGATGCGTCATGTGCTAGCCCCGGTCCTGCCCAGTTTAGCCAAGGGTGAAAAAGTTTTGATAGGTCACATGATGCTGATGTGACATGAGTTTTACACCCCTGCTCTAGAGGCCTTGTTTTTGTAGCTTTTCACATATAAACAAGCCTAGCTTGTTTGGGACTATTCCACACCTGCTTATGATGAAAAGCAACTTTCAAAATTGCATTTTATATGCCATTCTGGAAATGGCCTGTTATCATATTACAATTTTTGTCTATAAAACTAGTGTTCATACCTTCTGTTCATGCCTCATCACTGCTAACAATGACTTTATCCACATATCAAGTTGTTTTTCTGCAGAAACAGGCGCACAATACAATCATAATCTATGCCACAATATCAAACACCTCTGTATCATTAGTGGCGTTGACTTGCATATAAGGAGGCAGCGAATCAAAATTCAAATTTCCTTCTGATCACATTATTGGACTTCACAGCAGCCAAGATTGTCAAGAGGAACCTCTAGTGGCTGCAGCAGAAACTCTAGCCACCTCTTGCTTAGATGGGTGGTGGGAATCTATTATAGGAAATTATTTGTATGCTTTATTGCTAAAGTGTAATGGTTTTGGGATCGTGCAAGTTTTATTTAAAAGGGAAAGTTGGAATTGTTTATAGTCATTGAAAAACAGTCTGTTTATGACTAAAATGGGTTAAAGTATGCTCTAACATTCAGATTGTTTACAGCATCCGCTACTAGAAGATGCAATTATAATAAATGTTGTTCTCACTATATGAAAAAACTGTATTTCGTTTAGAGAGGAATGGCACACTTATTTATACATTTGGCTCACAAAAAATAAGAAACAATATAAAACTATGGGCTTTAATCCACCAAACCATTTCCCACCCTCCAATTATTGTATGTTGATCTATCTTTAGCAAGTTAATAAAAAAATAACTTATATTTTACATTTAATTACAGAAAAACTGCTAAATTATATCTGCAGCAGAAAACAGCAATAAAAACAAAACAGATGAATATACCCAAAAGGAAAAAAAGAGTGCCTTATGAAGTGTCTTAAAATACCCTGATTTAATTTGACATGAAATACCCTAATGTACCAAGGTAAACACTTCCAATTCCTGAATATAAAGCCTCATTACTCACCTTTACCACGATGACTGGTGAGAGTTTGAATCCACAGAGTTCTAGGTTGCTTATCCCTAGAATAAGACCTGTAATTTTCCAACCTCCAATGTAATTGTAACTAAGTTTGAATGTCACTTGTAAGGAAAATATAGTTCTATAAGCTTATGGAGTCATTTGCAAGCAGACTAAATCCAATTTTGGCTTCCACCTGCTGCACAACCAATAAAGTGGTTTCATATTACTTTTCGGAAGATACTCTAAAAAACTGTTACAAGGCAACCAACTAAGAAACTTAAGCTAGAAGGCACTCTGCTTCATGCAGTGCCAATCCCATGCAAGATGGATTGTGAAATTGTAGGACAGACTAAGGGTGAGCATGAGAGGTAAATGTTTTTGTGAGTGTTGAGCAGTCACTAAAAAAAATGTCTTTCAAAAGTGCAAATGTAAACTTAAGTCCTTACGTCTGAGTCTCATTACTCTCAAAGCCTAAAGACCACCATGACCAACATTTCTGGCTAAAGTTCTGTATCTGCCTGGCATTTCCTCTTCCATCTCGAGGTTGAACTTGAAAAAGACAATTGGAGGAGTGTTGTAACATACATACAGGAGAAATGCCCATTTTTTCCAAGCTAAGGATTCAATTTGGTATTTGATTTGCTGGAGGTCGCATTCCAGCAGATTGAACTTTTCCACCCAAATTTAAAATATTCATTCTGCCTTCTATGGATACTGTATGATCTAATGGAAGAATCTCATTCTATTCTTTTTCAACCATAACATCTTAAAAACTGCTCTGAATTACTGAGGACAGAGGAATATTGGAGATGGCATTTTGAGTGGCAGGAGAATAAACTAGAAAAGAAACAAAGCATAGTATACTCCACTAATGTAATTTCCGTATGATAGCAACACATTTGGGATCCAATTCACTGTTTCTTGCCATGTCCTTAACCAGCTGACTGTCCTTAATTCAACACAACTTTGAATTATGCAATTTTATGCATAAATGCATTTCCTAGATGTAATATAAACATTAAACCATTTCCAGTACTGAGTTTTTTTTGCTTACGTGAACCAATTATTTGGCATTATAAATAAATAGTTAAAAAGAAGAAGAACCACCCACCACACAGTAGGCATATTGCTTAGTATGTTGGAGATGGAAACCTTTTATTTATATATTTTATTAAAAAAAATAAAAACTATTTAAAATCCTCCAGTTAGACTGCATATTATGAAAGCTTTCATGAAATGTTGTACTGTCTCTCTTTGATACAGTATGCAAAGCATTAATACTAGCATTTGATTTTTTTTTCCAAATTTGAACACCTAATACAGTTTCAATTTAAAGGATCACTTGCACAAAAAATAAACACATTTGGTATAAAAAGTTTATCACTTTAACACCATTTTTAATGACTATGCCCTGAATGGACCCCAAACATATAAAGATTAGTGGTATTTTTTTTCTTTAAAGTGTACAAGAGTCTGTTGCTATGTTCCAAGTACTCCAGAGCAGGGGTTTCCAACCTTGGCAATTTTAAGACGTGTGGACTTCAACTCCCAGAATTCCTCAGCCAGCTTGGTTGGCTGAGGAATTCTGGGAGTTGAAATTCACACGTCTTAAAGTTGCCAAGGTTGGAGACCCCTGCTGCAGAGGATATTAGC
>JANHFT010004542.1:457723-468664 GCA_032467955.1 Pseudoxenodon macrops | reverse complement strand
GTAGCATATTTCCAGTTTTCATTTATCCTCTGAAATCCTCCTGAAAAGAATAGGAAATAATGAGAAAGGATAAAGAATAGATGTGATAAAGCTGTTTTCTTAGCTATTTTCCTCCACCCATTTCTTCAAAAACAGATAGAGAGAGGAAACATGTTGCACTGAATCAAAGAAAATATTGGAAGACTTAGATCACAAATATATTGTTGCCCTTGTTAGTGATAGGCTGCTACAACCTTCTGTTTAATCTGGTTGCTATCTGCTACTCAGGACTAAGTATTTACAACCTGTGCATTGGCTATTGATATGCTTCTGGGAAAAATTCAAGGTGTTGGCAGCCCTCCCTGGTTTAGGACCTGGTTGTTTATGGGGCCATTGTTTTTCTGGATGTTTCTATCTGTCCCATGAAGTCTGGCAGGAGAAGAATCTTCCAGGTCTCGTCTACTTTCGAGTATCAGTCAACAGGTCCCAGGAGGAGCTTTTTATGTTCTGGTGCCAACCCCTTGAATATTATCTCTCCAGAGATGAGTTTGGCCCTGATCCTCTTGGCCTTCCAGTAAGGCCTAGAAGACTTGCCTCTATCGAGCCTGGAACCCAGAGTATGTGATGAAGATATCTCCTGGTTCTGCTGATTTTTAATTTCCCCCTGATACCTATGTTTTATGTATTTTGTATATGTTTTATCTTTTTTAATATTGCTAGCTATCTAGACTCATGTTTTTGAGATGGGTGGGCATATAAAACTAATAAACAAATACATAAGTCTCCTTGAACCTAAAAGCAAGGGGTTAAGGATAAAGAGTTACGGTAAGTATAAAGAAAAAAATGCATCATTCATTTTTTAATTGGGCCTAATCCTAGCAGGGAGCTAACCAGAAATCAATGGCAATTTGTTTCTGTTTAGTCTATTTTTCCCATGTTTTGTTAAAGCTGTTTTTAATTTTTGGACTACTTATAGCTTATACGTTCTGTCATGCAGCTTTTAGCAGCAAATGCGGCAACCACTTTTAAATAAAAATTGTATCTGCTTTTTTCCTCAAACAACACTGTTTCTGAATATCAGATCCAAAAATGGTTCGGTTTGCTTAGATTTTCACTTCAATTTATAACAGAAATTACCTTGTGCATTTTCTTTAGAGGCATCTGAAGTGAGAGTTGACAGAAGAGCTTCAGATTTAAACTTCTTTTCAGGTACATGGTCTGCTGCTGCATGATGAGAGGAGGGATTGTGTTTCCTTTCTGTATAAAGAATTAAAAAAAACGGTCAGTCCAAAAGTTTAACCTGAGGTGTTGAAATGCAAATGACATACTTCTAAAAAACATACAAATTCCAACTGCAGCTTTAGGAGACAGCCGGCTTTTCATGTAGATAATCCTATATTATCTTAACATTCATACTAAATCAAATTAAAGGGAAAATATTCAACTTACTTTCTACTGGGGTGTGAGAATGTGCGTGATGATTATTCAATGGTTGTGAGGGTGTATCTAGTTCCAAAGAACCTGTCAGGATAATAAATACTTCTTTTAATCCCAAATATGATTTTGACAAGGTACTGTAAATATGGCAAAAAAGGACCCTGACACCATGTTTACTTATCTTTTTCATTCTATTAGATTTTTATCTTGTAGAACTAGAACATTCCTAACCAAAGACCTCAAAACTATGTAGTTAAAACTTTACAGGGTTAATAAGTCTCTTAAAATCAATCATTTCTACCATTTCCATTCTATTTTTTCAAAATATAAAGCATATTCAAGTATTTTCATGCCTTATCATACTAATCATTCTTTTACTGAGTCAAATCTAAATTCTAATCTAATTCACATGTAAAACCACTGCAAATTACAATGTTACTTTAAATTCTTAATTTCAGACCCAATCATGCCACCTTTGAACTGGATCTTGGATGCTTTGCATATTATTAACTGCCTGGTACTGTTAAACTAGAAGTTCATCATCAATGATATTATATGCACTAGGACAATTCTAAAAGATTATCACGCATACTTACGTCTTTCCAGTATTTCGGTAATACCAGCGTTATCAGCTTCAAGTTCCATTTTAAATTTTGCTAACTCCTGGTCCAATTTTCTTAAATGACGGTCTACCTAATTTAATAACAGATTTTTAGAACTAACAGCTTATTTTCAACCAGCATTATAATTTCAGACGTTTAGAAGGGTATTAAGAAATTGAAAATTTGCCATATAAAACATGCGTAACAGAACCCTTAACATAAAATCATTTATACACTTACATGAAATACATTTATTTATTCATTCATTACATTTATTCAATTCTTATAGATCTCTCAACTGTTTTAAATACTGTATCAAAATCATGTTTCACTGTGGAGTGGATATTTATAATGGAAATAATACTTTATATCCAGATGACAGATTCCAGAAAATAGCAATAAGGTATCTGCTTCACCACTTTCTATTTATCTTTTGGTTCCATTTCATCTCCCTGTTCTGTCTTGTTTCCTTGCACTCATATTTTTCATTGTTTGCCATTATGTGAGGTCATCTGTCAACTGATAAGTTGAGCTACATTGAAACATGGGTGACAATCTTACCTTTGTGACTTATAGTTCAGGATGTATTGTGCAAAGTAAGACAATTTACTGAAAAACCAATGGCTAAATTAATACAAATTTTAAGCCTCTATATACCCTCTCAGATTTCAATTAACTATCACCTGATAAAGGCTAGCATGACATTAAATGGGTCTTTCTTCTTAGAAAATAAGCTCTAAGTCAGATCATGCAAACCATGTAATCAGCAAGGAAGCTAACACAAAAACCACCACAAATTTGGTTGTACCACAAGTGGTACAAATCTAGGCAGGAGCTCTGGGATATTCAAAAACTAGGGCAGACCTGCATGTGTTAATGAAAATATATTTATTTCTATTGTTATACAATTACATTTATGTACAAATGTTGAAAGAAAGTGTCAACTGAAGACCACCATATAAATCAACTCAAAATTTTCTATTTTACTTACTAAATCATAAATTTGATTAGCCAACTGTACTTTTTCGTCTGCATCTTCAAGTGCTTTGTAGTAATCCTGCATCAGAAATATTATGTAAGCAAATTGGTCACAAATATTATTTAGTAATACATTAATAATTATTAGCTGAACTAGGGCAAAATTATCTATCAATGCATAATTACACTATATTAATATATTAAAATAAAGCATATTTTAAGATAGAGATTAATATGGGGTGGACTACTGCAATTTCCTCTATATGGAGATGTCCTTGAAGAACACACAGAAAGTTCAACTGGAAACTCAGATGGGTGTATCTAGATTTGTCCATCTGAAAGCATTACTGTAAGAATTACACTGGCTGTTTGCTTCCAGGCACAAATCAAGGTGTATGGAGACATACTAGGGCTCAGGACAGGTAATCTTTAGACCGTCTGGGCTGCGACTGCCCATTCAGTAAAAGCTGGGAGAAAATGCTTAAATGCTTTTCAGTGATTGTGTACCACTGCCACCACAACCCTAGGCCTTGAAAAGCTTGTGCTTTGATATCTGGAATACCTCCTAATTTTGGACTTTTAAGTTTTTTTAAAAGGCCCGGCTCTTCAGCATAGGATTTCAAAACAATGAAGATTGATATGCTTCCATAGGTGATGCTATTAGGCGATGTTCTAATTATTATTTTATTTTTTCTTGCTGGATATTATCTGTTCAAAGGAGTTTTGAATTAGCAGCATACAAGCTGTGGTAAATAAGTGAATATAAATATATTTCTGGAATCATGATTTAACAAATATTCAGAGTTATGAGAAGGTTCAAGGAAAGATAATCAAGGAACTTGAAGTCCAATAATAGAGGTATAAGAAGCTGAATGTATTTAATTTTAGAAAACACTACTGAAGACAGTATCATGTGATGGAATTGTTCAAATATTTCTATACACAACTTCCATTTAACAGGATATATGATGACAGATTTAAATTTCAGGAAGACAAACCCCCAGTTGAAAGTTAGACAAAACTTCCTAACAAGATGAGCACCTTAACAATGGAACCCACTATCCATGACTATGATAGGATACCTTTCATTGTATATATTCAAAGCAGAGTTTAAATAGTTACTATTTGTCTGAGATACTTAAGTTCTGGAATTGAGTTGAATGTGTAAATGTTTATAATTCTATCATCAGAGTTCATAAGTGAAAAAAATGTTATTGAACTTACAAGTAATTTAAAACAAATTCAAGGATCTACTTTGGAATTTTGTTGTAAGAAGGCATTTGCCTTATTCTTACCTTTTTAATTGAAGTCATTTGTTCTTCTCTCCATTCCTGTTTGTTTTTCTTTGCATTCATAAAAAATTCATTTACTCTCTGCTCCAGTTGATCCATTGCATCTTAAACACAGAGAACATTCTATATGTTCATTTATCTAGATAAATATGTAATAGTTTGAAATAGGGTAACTCTAGTAAGCAAATATTTTAAAACATTAAAAAAATGACTGGTCATAAGACATAATTTAATTTGTTCACTGAGGTTTCTCTGACTTATATCCCAACTTATATAGCTCAAGATAGCTAACAAGAGAATCTTTCCTAATTTTTAATATACACCAAAAAAAGCAGAAAAGTTGATTTGAGAACATGACTTGTCCAAAGTTCACAAGTGCATTTCCATGCTGAGGATAGGCTTGAATATGACTTTCCTCACTCCAATTTGGTATTTTAACTGCTAAACCACTTTAACATTATAAGAGACACATCTTAACAATATTTTTGTAAAATTAAGTCTTCCTAAATACAGTGAAATTGCAAAATAAGGAATAAGACCACAACATTAGCTGAACAAAGTACTACAAATGAATTAACTTTACTTCCAGATAGCATATTTAAGTTCAGACACATTTGTCATGAAAGCTGCAGCAAAGAAAATAGCTTCAAAATTCCTAACTACTGAACTTTCTATGTACAGCAGCTAGGGTATTTCAGATGTTGCTATGCTGTAACCACTAGCACACAGAATGAATAAGGCCAATGGACAGTACTATAGTAAGAGCCAGTCTGGGCCAGTCATTCTCTCTTAACCGGCAAAATCAGGCTCAGGCAACAAGTTGATCGGTCAATTCTTGTTGCAACCAATGGATCAAAACCTGATCCAAAAAACCCTAACCCCGCACTTGCAGGAAAACACCAGGGAGAGAGAAAAAAATCATTGGATAGTACTACTTCTTCATTGGATGTTGGCGATCTTATTTTTATCAACAGCCACACGAAAAAGTGCTGCTAAGTTTGGTCCAAACCAGTTGGACAAACTACTGAAATCAACTACTGAAATCAATTGCTATTGAGTGTGCATAAATATATTCGAGAATGTATTTAGTAATTAAATTCAAATGCACCATAAACAATGGGCAAGTCCCAATTACACCTGTTTCCAAGATGGTTGACTTAATCATGGTTCAGTTAGGGGGAGTTGCATAATATACTAAATCATAAATGAACCACTTTGATTGAATCAAATGGTACCTGCTAAGAGTAATGTAGTTGGCTTTTTATAGTTTAGTGTGACTCTTCCAACAAATAGACAAAAATAGGGAAAGTGTGAATAACATCAAGAAAATTGAAATATTTAGGACAAATGATGTGCAACAAGAAATGCCAAATACTTCATACACAACAGAAGATTCAAAGGAAATTTAGAGCTGCAAGTGATGTATATTCGGGCTGGAAAAAAATCTATATAAATTGTTGGGAGAAAAATAGTGTTTTGGACAGTATTATGAAGTGTCGCTGTTCCAGCAGAAGACATTAGAAATAAGCATTGCATATACTGTACAGTATATATATATATATATATCGAATAAGCATTGCATATACTTTATATATCGACGTGCAGAAAAAATCTTTTGTGAGTTCTGCTTATATACTGTGTCTATTATGCATGAGGTTGATTATAATTTTTATTTTACAGATGATTCTGTATAGTGTTAACACCTGGATGGGAAGATCCACGTTCAAGTCCATCCTCTGCCACAGAAACTCTCAAAGAACAACTTAGTTCAGAGGGTTATTTGGAAGGGGGGGAGGGTGAATGGGAGAAAGCGCTATGTAGATCTTCCTGAGCTCCCGAAAGTCAGGCGAGAAATGTATGTAAACGAAACGCATTTCTTCATCCTTATCAGTTTCCTACACTACCAACTTATTTTCACCTCCCTACTAAGTGAATCATTCTTCTGAACTCATGTTTCGTGGTTTGGCGTTTAAGGTGCAGGGGCAGTTTTTTTGCCTAATCCTAAACTTCTGAGGGATGGCGAGGCTCGCGCGGGCAGAGCCTTTAAAGAGCACGTGTAATCTTTCCTTCGACAGCGCTGCGCGCATGGCAGCGAGGCAGCTCTTCCCACCCTTCCCTCGGGAAGGCCGCCTCAGCGGTCGGCTACTCGCCGGGCTGCGCTCGAAGCCGCGCCAGGGAGGCGGTCGGTGGGCGGGGCTGACTCACGTACTCTGCACCTGCAGGTCCATCTCGCGCATCTCGGTGAACCTGTCACTGCAGGGAGGGAGGGAGGGAGGGGTGGAGGAGAAGGAGTGAGTCAGTTAGATGCAACAGCCGCCTTGAAAGAGGGAGGAAGGTGGGCGGAGCCTACGGTGCGCTCTCGCCGTTTCCCCCTCCCCTCGGGCCTCTTGCCCCCCGCCGCGCTCCCACTGCAGAGACTCACTCTCGAGGTAGTCCTCCAAGTACAGCATGGTGGCGGCGGCGGCGGCGAGGCACGAGCCCAGGCGGCTCCGTTGTTTCAACGACGAGCGAGGGGGGGGCTGGGTGGGGTGAAAGGGAAAAAAAAAAACACCGCCTCGTCCCTTCCAATATGGCGCCCGCACCGCCAACACCACCAGAGCTCGACTCAGCGAAAACAACATTGGCGGCTGACGGCGCTCGCTTCGGCCGCCGCGCGATTGGCTCCTTGAGAAGGTGACGTATGTTCGCGGTTCACAGATTCCCACTGCTTCCTGGGAAGTGTAGTTGTTTGAGCAAAGGCAGCGTGGACGGGAGGATTCAAAAACTACATATCCCAGAAGTCATTGATTTTGACGCAGGAGGAACAGGAGGATGCTGTAAGGACGCGGGGAAGTTGGAATTGTCCCTCGATGGCTTAATTACCGACGGCGTTGTAATCCATGTTTACGTAGAATCGGTGTATTCCAACTAGTTCAGACGAACTGAAAGTCATAAGTTAATGTGGTTAAAATGCTATTTCTAGGTTAAGGAACATGTTTCAAAAAATATAATCCATAATAATTAATTTCCTCCCTTTATAGTTTAATATTAAGGCATACGGTTACGTGAAATTATCCACAATGTTGCAGATTTAGGGCAACTGCATGCCATCGTTCTTGATTATCTTTCTAAATTAAGTAGCGGTGTGTGTGTGTGAGTGAAGAAAAAAAGAAATTTGCAAGGGGTCCTTTTTATAAGAGTGGTTTCTTCTGCTAGACTCGCCTTATCCTTACATAACTGTAAACAGCATTTGAGGAGTGACCTCACACACACACACACACACACACCATCGTGTGCTAAATTGTTCACCAACAATTCTTTTTGTTTGGGGAGAAAGTGAATGGGATGCTGAATGGAGAATATCCACATTGTCCTGTATTGCAACTGTGGAAAACAAGGAGGTTAGAGCAAAACAGTGATGTTAACTTGACAGGAAGGTGGAAATCCCAAAATCCTAGAGGCAAGATAAAATAGTTCCTGTTGCTGGAATTTTAGAGTAAATCACTGGATGTCCAATAAAGGTTTCATCTGGAATAGGAGCCAAGATGAGGGTTCATTAACTTGGTTTCTCAAGTCCCATGGAAATGTAACGATGTTATGGAGGATGGTGCTCATTTTATTTTTCTTACTAAATTGGGAAATAAAACATCAAGATGCAAGGGGGGGGGAGTTAGTTGTGTGCTTCACAAAGTCTTATTACATAGCCATTTAACCTGCATCATGAACACCCACTTTCATTAAGGAAGAGCTAAAATGTCTTCCTGTTATTTTCTTATTTTCTCATAGCTAGTCCACACAGGTGGTCATTGCCATATTTTTTCATCTATGAAAATATTCTAGAGAATCTCTACCTATAAATGATAGAGAAATAAACATAAATGGTCTCTTAAGCCTTTATTACAATAGTCCAATAATTCCTAAAAGGGCAATAGGAAATACTGGATTTTCTCATCTAGAATCGGGGAGTTTAGTCATGGAGGAGATCTGACTTATCATTTGTTCCCCTTTATTTTGAATGTAATTAAATGAGCGCCCTTATGATTCTCCTTCATTTAATATGTAGTAGGCTACTGAATCAATTTATTACAGTAGTAGATTTTGAAACCACCTGTTCTTATTTAATTTCTTCTATCTTTAAGTAAATCTTTCAAAATAAAACAATACTTTTTTTAAAAAAAATGTCAGGGTTTTACAAATTTGATGTAAACGTTCATTTTCATTCTTAAATAAATAAATAAAATTCTCTTCAAGATAAATATTTTAACTCTTCCATTTTCTTTTGTGTATCTGACCTTTGTGTGTATGACTGAAGCAGTATCTCTGGCTGCCTTTATAAAGACAAGAGAATTCATAAACATTGCTTACTATTAAGACTGTTTTCATGCAAGATAAAAGTCTTAATGTACCTCTCTTATTGTGAATACCACATTGTCTTCTGCACAGATGTACTGGAATGCTGTGGTCAATTTTGATTTCCCAGGATCTCAATATGCAGTCCAATAGGAAAACATGCAGTTGTGTGTGTACAAATTGTAATACACATTAATACACATTAAATTATTAATGTTTTGTCTGATGTGAAGATAGTAATACTAAAAATACATCTTGAGCTTGTACCTTCTGCTTCTCACTAACTGCACATGGGAAATAACTAAGAGAAGAGGGTTATCCTAAACCAAACATTCTTATTTTTAAACAAGCCCCTATGTTTTGTGATATACTTCAGCACTAAATTAAAATAAAATACATGATCTAAAGGAGATGCTTAAGAGGGGTAAAACTAAACAGAAAATACTGAAGAACCTATCTGTTTCTGCATTATTTAATTTCTGTTTCTGTTAAAACCAGCAATTTAGAGTTACCTCCGGGCAGCTACCGAACACTAGAGCAAAAGATAACAATTTTCACCAAGTACTGATAGATTCAATCCCATTCCTGAGTGTCCCTGAGTACTGTTTTAAGGCAGCCACCTGCAAGATGATGCTATTTTCATTTATTTTGTACTATTGCGGCTCCAGTTTCCACTCATAATTATTATGTCTTCTTTTCAAAGACATTTTGAAGGCAGGGCTGTTGTGGTGTACTGTATCCAGATCCTGAAAGCTCAAAATTGTGAAATATATAGCTATGAGGTTGGATCAAGTTATGAGATTGGAAATTATTCTGAAATACAATACAAACTATGGGATCATGAGCTCTCTCCATAAACTACTGTACCAAATTAGTGACAGTGTTAAACAAAGAACATCATACAAAGGAGTGGTTGAAGAATGAAGCTAAATTGCTTAGAATCAAGTACATGTTCTTTCTGATGCACTATATTTTGTAGGGCTATTTCTGAAAATAAATGTGGCTTCAAATAATTTAAAGAATGAGAGGATAGAAAAACGATTTTGCCTTTGGGTCTGAATTCCTTTTGTCTGACTGAAGCAGTTATCAATTCATTTCTATGTGAAAAATCATCTGCTATTGAGTCTGTTCAAATTACTTGCAGTTTTCAGTAGTTAGCTATAAGCTACAAGACATCACTGTTTATAAATTAGCCAGTAAGGCTGGAAATATTAATGATGGCTGAGCAAGTGCTATCTGAGAAACTTAAGCATATCTTAAACAACTGTTCCCATACTTTTTTAACAAAGCATAACATCAGTATTATCTCACATACAGTATACAGTTAGTCCTCAACTTACAACCAATTGTTTAACGGGGAAAAAACATTCGGAAAATTGGATTTAGACTTACAACCATGAGATTTACTTAACAGATTTGCTTAATTTAAAAAATTAAGTCCATTTATGTGATGTCTCGACTTATGTCCACAACAACTTATGACCAGAATTCCGGTCGTAACTGTGGTTATCAGTTGATGACTACCTGTACTACCTAGGTTATGACCCATTCAAACCAATATATAGACAGTAAAGCTTTACTGAATGATCATTTATCTGAGAAAACATATATAATTGTGTTGCTATTTATAAAGATTATCAGTTTAACTCCCCCCCCTCCCCCAAACTGGCTGTCAAGGAGAACAAGTTAGAAATGATTATCTATTGGCCTGATCATCACTGAATTTGAAATTGTAGCTTTTTAGACATGGGAGAAAATAATGCTTAGAATAAAGTTGCTTTATATGCACCTTCTATACCTATAATGCATACCATTCAATAAATTCTGTATTCTGTATAATTTGCCCAATCTTATTTCATTCTGCAACATAGTGACTAAATTAGTAGACCTGCGAAATACTGTGGACATAATATACGTAGACTTCAAGGCATTCGACAAAATATACCACAACCTACTTCTTCAGAAGCTAGAAAAAAGTGGGATCGATAGTTTCACCACCAGATGGATTTGCAACTGGTTGAAAATCCGTACTGAACGAGCAGTCTTTAATGGATCTAAGTCTACATGGAGAGAAGTAAGTAGTTTCCGTCTTAGGCCCAGTACTCTTCAATATCTTCATAAACGACTTAGATGAGGGAATAGAAGAGGAACTTACCAAATTTGCAGATGATACTAAGCTGGCAGAAATAGCTAACACCCTAGAAGATAGGTTCAAGATCCAGATGGATCTTGACAGACTTGAACCCAATCTAACAAAATGAAATTCAATATAGAGAAAAGTAAAGTCCTACACTTAGGTAAGAAAAACCAAAAGTATACATATA
>JANHFT010004542.1:442685-457623 GCA_032467955.1 Pseudoxenodon macrops | reverse complement strand
GGGGAACAGCTTGCCACAAGAAGTTGTGGGAGCTTCATCACTGGAGGTTTTCAAGAAGTGACTGGACTGCCATCTGTAGAAATGGTGTAGGGTCTCCTGCTGAGTGGGGGGGGTTGGACTAGATTACCTATAAGGTCCCTTCCAACTCTGTTAATATGTATATGCTATACAACACTTTCCAGATATAAAGTAGTTCTTATTTTGGGGAATATTTATTTATTTGTTAAATTTATTTTCTGCCTATCTTGCTGTGGGACAACTATAGGCAGCTAACACAATAAAAACAGAGAAATGAAAAGAAGTATAAATATAATAGTAGCAAAGTAATGGAACAATATAATAAACTGTGGGAAGAAATATCCATCTGGTTCGGTTCCAAGCTGGGAGAAAGACACTGGAAACATGGAGGCTGATTGGAAAGATGGTTTATTGATGAAGCAGAACTACATGGGTTTATGGTTATGGGCAGCTGACAAAATTGGAGTTGAGACTGTGTTTTTTTTAAATACCTTCTTTGGGCTTTGCACTTGTGCTTCCTGTTCCTGTGCAAGAACATGTATTCTGTTGGCTGTTGTCAGATTCCTATGGGGTCATGTAGGGGTTATGTAGGGGTCATAGCCGGCTCTATAGGCAAAAGAGGAAATGCAAATTCTAGGTGCTTGTCTGAGCTCCCAGGTTTGATTGAAATTTCAACTGCTCTGGGTGCAATGAAAAGGCCTGTGTTCTGAAAGGGTGTTGGGCAATTCCGATTGTGGGCTTTCGTCCTGTTTTGGATCTTGAGTGAGGGCTAATGCTACCATTCTGCCTTTGTTCAGACTTTGCTGCAGGGAGTTTCAAAATATCCTGTCTTGAATGGATTACCAAACATGCATTTATAAAAGCTGCCTCCTCAGTTTCTGCTTGGAGGCAGGGAGACTGGAGCTAGTTTCTGCTTCCTGCCTCTAAAAAATGTTTATCCATTTCTCATTTAGGGAAATATAATATTTTGCCTTTTTCAATATTCCTCAAAAATATTTCATTCTTCTAGGAAGGTGGGTATTTTTTTCTACAAAACAATAAAAAAAACAAGAATAAAAGATATGCAAGTCATTTTGGTCTCCTATTGAAAGAATGACATTCACATGCTTATTAGAGCTTTGTATTTTTACTGGTGAAGCTGCAGTCTACTTGCCCATTCTGCCATAAAAAATAACTTGAAATTGCAAGAACGTTCAAAAAACATTTTGGAATGTTTTGTAAAAGTTTCCTCTTGCAAAAAAGGGCTAAAAATTCCTCTGCATACATGTCTATCTATTTTAAGCTATTTAGAGGATAATTTCACAAGTAGGATGTAAATATACTCTCAGCACAAGTTTAAAACAAATTATTGATAGAACGTAGTATATTGTATTACATAAAGGAGTGGGTTCTAACTTACCTCGCTGCCAGTTTGCTGCCTCCCATGCTGTGTGGGCGTGCCTCGTAGGCGTACACATGCGCAGTAGAAAAAATCCCAAAAAAAATTCCCTCCCCCCAAAAATCCGAAAACAAGATGGTGACGCATGCACAGTGTCGGAAACTCAGCTTCTGCGGATGCACAGGAAAAAATAAATCCCAAAAAACATTTTTTCCAAAAAAAAAAAAAAACCCCAAAAAAATATGTCACCAGCGGCCTACTACCTACTCGGTAGAACCGGTCCGAACTGGTAATAACCTACCTCTGATTACATATATCATTATTAATTTATAGTTTTCTACTTTACTTTTCAGATTATATACTCCAATAGAGAAACAATACCAATAGCAAAATACAACAATGATTAAAAGCATTCAATAGTTTAAAATATCAGTAGGGTACGGTAGCATTAAAACAAAATTAAGAAATTACAGTAGCCAATCAATATTTGATACAACACAGCTCTATATAATCCCCCAATATAGTCTGCAATGCAAGTACTTATGGATTTCTTAAAATCTAGCAATGGGTTTGACATGTTTTCCAGAAGAGGGTATTCAGATACTGTGGCACTACCACAGAACATTTCTTGGTTTTTATGCTTATCCAGACAGCTCAAAGTGGTTAATATAAAACAACATTTTTATTAACTCAAAATGTTACTTTTAGTTTTTAGCCTCTTGCAACGTACAAGTTATTTTTTAAATAAAAAAAAACACATTTATTTAAGCATCAAAGAAAGAAGCCTTTGGCTTATGAACTCAAACAATGCATGTAATTCTGTGGGACACACATACAGAAAGTCCTTTAGTGCCTCTTTGGCATTGTATAAGGTGACCACGTAAATATTTTTAAAAAAATAGTTTTTATTGAATATTTTTCAACATTAATAACCTACACAAGTACAAGTTATATGTACAAATTATAAAAACTATAATAAAGAACTGAAAAGGAGAAATTAAAAAAAGTTTATTCAGAAATGTCATGATAGTGTGTTTTGCTAAATGTCAGGGCAGTGATCAGATGCCCAAGCAAATGGTTCTTTTGGATCCAGAGACAATAAGCATATCAGTGAATAAAGTGATTTTAAGCTTTAGTAATAATAATAATGTTAATAATGTTAATAATGTTAATAATAATAATAATAATAATAATAATAATAATAATAATATGATGATGATGATGATGATGATGATGATGATGATGATGATGATAACAACACTTAGACTTATATACCGCTTCACAGTGCTTTACAGCCCTCTCTAAACGGTTTACAGAGTCGGCATATTGCCCCAAACAATCTGGGTCCTCTAGCTCAAACAGAAGGATACATAAAAAGCATGCATAATGCTAGATAATACACAAATCTCTTACAGGCTTTCAGGAGCTCCTTAATAAAGACAGCAGGGATGACCGAGTGGGTGGCCAATTTGTCAACAGTACTACAACAGCAGGATAGCCGCTAGCTTCTGTTCCAGGCACTCCCCCCCCCTTAATAACAACCTTACAGGTTTTATCACAATCTGGCGCTATGACTTCATGGCCCTGCTCTGGTCAGAAGACTGCAAGGCCTGACCTTGACTGGCTGGCACATGACCCTGGATGGGAATCAAAAGTCCCTGCTTCAAAGAGCTTTGAAGCTATGTGAAGATTTCTCCCCGTTCCTCCCCCCCCCCCGCTCCTTTGTTCAGAAAGCAAAAATGGAAAATAAGCAGGCTAGCTCAGAATGAGCTCTAAACTTGTAGACTTTTCTTAAGATGAAGGAAAATCAAAATATGTCCTAACGCCTCGAAATAACAATGGTTCTTCCGTATTGCCACTACATAGAGGTGCGTGGCTTTTTGATATCCTATCTTCCAGGCTCTCTACCTTATTAATAAAGTGCATTTTAATTGTTCATCTCCTAGTAAATTGAGACTGAAAGTTAATATATCATCATAACTACATGTTTTAGTGCTTCACATCTAGAGATGAAATATTACTGGGCTTCCGACTTTTAATAAGCAGTATAGAATTTCTTCTATGTGCCATATTTGTGTGTTGCCACATTGAAACCACTATAGTTCAGTGTTTGTTAAATTGTGATTCAAGACCCCTAGGGAATTCCCAAGAAATTATCAGCTGCTCAGGGAAATCAAAAATTATTTGCCAGTTTATGTAGAAAAACAATACTATATTAAAATATCAGCAAATAATTATGAAAAAAAGGAGAAAATGCATCAATTTTACTAGTTTTGATATTGGTAAATATCAATACATTTAACTTATGAAAACAAAAGCTTTTTTGGGATCCTCTAAAATTTTTAAAAGTGTGAAGGGGTCCTGAAAGAAAAAAAAGTTTAAGAAATGTTGCTGTAGTTAATATAGAACATTTGCTTTTATTCTTTGGGTTTATATATTCCCTTTCATTCTGGAATTGTACGTAGCAGTCCATCTTTGCATTTCTCCTGACAACAAAGAAGTTGTGAAATAACATTCAGCAGCTATCCTTAATGTCCACAAAAATACCAATATTAAAATATATCTAAATTCCTAAAGCCTTGCTAACTTGTCAACTGTCATAGAAAATAACTAAGAGCAAGTAATTACCCCATTGTTTCCTTAATGGTAATGATATAAGTGGCTAATTTTTCTGTTTTGTTACTATTGTCTTCATAACTGAAATTGAAACTGACTAATCTAAACCTTGAAGTAAAACCAAAAATTAATACATTTGAAAATGTGAGTGCTATTTCAACTATACACAAATCTTCAATTTCAGCTGCCCAAATTATGTTTCATCTTTTTTTAAATTTCTAAAAGTAACTGTTAAAGTTTGCAAAACTTATCTTGTCAGTAGCAGAGTGTTTGAACATTATGTGTATCTATAGTATAAAGTAGAACATAAAATAGGTGCAGATGGTTGAGATTAATTATTTAATACATTTTTTGTGCTGCATTTTATCTTGGGCACTGCCTTGAAGGAATATTATGTTCCCTAAGATATAATACATTTTAAATGGAGAAAATAACACAGAGTTTTCAAACTACCAATCTAGAATCCTACTCTTCCTGTTGAGCACTACTGTGTGTGTTTCAGGGGTGGTTTCCAGATATTTTTGCTGCTGGTTTGCTCAGGATTGCGCTGCGTGTGCGCGTGTGTGCACCCAGCAATCAAAAACTAGTTTCTGCACATGCGCAGAAGCAAAATCCAAGATGGTGGCGCCCACAGAGACATCGACAGGACCGGCTCTGTGATGTCATTGCCAGGTTACTACCGGTTCTATAGAACTGGATAGAACAGGTAGGAACCCACCTCTGGTGTGTTAATTTTGAAAACCACCTAAAGTTGTTTATGACATGACAAAAGGTAAAATGTAAAGGCGGCTTTCTTGTGACTTCTCTGAATATATCTATGAAATTACTTTGACAACAATATGGAAATAGTTTACACCTCCCTATCTAGCCAGAAAATTCTGCAATTATTTTAGTAATCCCCATCTAAATACTAACTATATAATTGTATTGGCAGGACAAGGATCTGTTAAGAAAAAAATCCATGGCTAAGCACAAGGCATTGGGTACAGCTGGTAATTATGGATCTTGCCATTGCTAGCTATTTATCGAAAGGAGATTTATTGTTACTGTTGTACATTCTTATGAAATCTAAATTATTCTATGCTTATGTTTTCTACAATAAACGTAAGTTGCATCAACAAAACATGTGGATGTGTTCTTATTTTGCTTCTGCTAAAGATGGGGAACATTAAAGTCATATTTTTGCAATTGAACATGTACTCAGCGATATTTCTGGTTTCTGATATTACACCTGCAATACCATTCAAACTTGATTTTTAAGGGCTAAAAATTGTACTTCTAAGATGATGAGCAATTCACTAGAATTCAAGGTCATTGCTGCTCAAGGCCTATTTGAATGATTTATTCATTAGGACATCCCTCCGCCTCCCCAGCTCCCCCCCTCAAAGAAAGGCAGTAACAACTGCAGATGTTTCTAAGCACTGGAGATAATGGAGAATATCTCCCTTGCACCATCGCCCACAGCCTGTAGAGGGGGTAAACACACTTCTGCAAACACAAAAAAAGGGACAAGAATACAATAAACAACTCCTATTCTCTCATATCATGTTAGGAAAATGAAATAGCAAGCACAAAAAATAGGCAATGTGGAAAATTATCTAAAAAGTTTCAAATATTATATTATTGCAGTGCAATGTTACAGATCTCAAAGGACTGCTTTGAAAATAGAGGTTTGCAGGATAAATGTTAAAAATATCAGCTTTTAAAGTCATAAAAAATAGGAACTCTACCAGTTTCCTAGTGATAAAAAATTGGTACTTATTAATTTGAGGTACAGTTAAAGTCATTTCATTAATATATATTTTTGTGGGAAGATAAAGTTCGAAATGCTGACCATGAACTGAATACTTATACTATAAGTACCATACTATAAGTCTTATAGAATAAACAGTTCAAGTACTCTCCCTGCCCCACTTAAAAAAAATTAAAAAGCTGATGTAAAAGTAAAATAACATTGGAATTTTTTGCATCTGTATGCAGAAGACTTATTCCCAGATAAATGAGATTGCATAGAAATAAATTAATTCATACCTACTCACTTTGAATAGTAATACATTAAGTATCAAGGCATATGAAATGCGACTTCTTAAAGCTTATTACATCAAAGACGTTTATTGATTGTTGTGGGTGTAATTGCATTTCCACTTCTTCTCAAGAATGAATATGTATGTGTGACACTTTTAGATCCAAAATTGCAGACAGTACTAACATCTGTAGCTCACAGTGCCTTCCATGAACTTTAGCAAAAACAACCTAGCCACAATTACCTACGGTATTATCTACCTACAGGATAATCCATACCCTCCAGAAAAAGGAATTGGCAAGCCACTTCTAATTATAGCCAAGAAAACAACATAAATGTGTCCATTTCATCACCAAAAATTTGAGGGAGACTGACCTTTTTAGTGAATAACGTATCTGACTGTAGCTGATGCCTCTTTTGGGAAGCATGGGTCTTTTGCTGAATGGATGATGTGCCAGTCAAAGACTTGGCTGACTATCATTTAATGGCTGCATGAACTGATCTCTGGGAAATGTGTCACTCTGTTGTTAAAAGATTTAATTGTTTCTAGTTAATTTCCATGCTCAGAATACAATATTGGCCTTTTCTACCACATAATCCCCCCCCTTCCGTGTGTGGGATTCTTCGCCAACTGCAAACAGGTTAAGCTTCAAGAGCCTTTGCCTTGATAACACCAACTTATAAAAATTGCTGTATGTTCTCTTGACACTAAGGTTACTGTGAATTAGATATCCTATAAAGCCCATTTGCTGGTGCATTGAATGATACTTGAGGTATTTTTTAAAGTTGTCATTTTTTTAATCTTCTGCCATCACTATTTTCATCTGATCTCTCTTTGTAAATCTATTATATTTGAACTGTTCTGTTGTGCTTTTGTGATATATTAATCTTAAAAACTGAATAATGAACACATAGCAACAACAGTTTATCCGAAACTCATTCAGTCACATCATCTTTGTCTACATGGTCATTAAATTCACTGTTTCATTTGCTTTAAACTTCTCATCTCTTTCTAAGGACCTAACAGCTCTCTGTAATGACAACTTCTAAGGAATTCCTTCCTTTCTACTCCCTTCATCCTATTCTCTCTATATGACCAAACCCTGGTCATTTAGTGTTATGTTTCCACCAGCATCACCTTCGGATTCTTTTTAATTTAACATACATACGTTAAGTTAAACCACACACACATAATCCTAGACCTATGACTCAGATTGGGACAAAAACTTGCTTTGCTAAACAAGGTAATTGTTAAGTGATTTGTGCCCTCATTTTATAACATTGACTTCACTTTTTGGAAGCTGGCTGGGAAGATCACAAAAGTAATCATATGACCCTGGGATGGAATCATGAATACATGTTGGTTCCAATCATCTGAATTTTGATCATGTGATTGTGGAGATGCTCGTATGGGCATAAGTATGAGGACTAGTTGTAAGTCACTTTTCAGTGTCACTGTAACTTTGAACAGTCACTAAATGAATGATGTAAGTGAGGACTACTTCTAAAAGAATTAAAATGTACTTAACCCAAAATTCTCACAGAACTTGTATTCTTCCACACAAAACATGAATGTACTGTATCTTTGACAGCACATTCAGGTGTTTAGAATCGCCTTCAGCACAATCCACAGCTTCTCTTGGGCAAGCTACATTAAAATGAATGAGAATTAGGAAAAGAATAAAATAGGACATTACTATAATGTTAAGTTTTTCAATGTGCCTGTAACTCGCAATGGACTAAGCTTGAGGGCTATATTCTGGCATTCTTTCTTAATAAATTATTGGAATAAACCTCTACCCAAACAGTTTTCATTTAGTTGCCTATTGGGAGCTTTACTTATTTAATGACTGAATCAATTTCAGCACTGCAGTCTTGGCTCTGCATTTAAGCAGAATATAAAGCAAGAATGGAATTGTAGCATTGGAGATTCTTTACCTGGAAAATTCATCTCTCTGAAGAGCAGATTCTTGTTAGGAAACAAGTGCTGGAATTGTCAAAGTAACTTTCATGTGGCAGGTGCTGGGACCAATGATTCAAAGGGCTTCAGACCTTTAGGTATTTGCAGAAATATAATTGTTCCATGCACCACCTTCCAGTAATACTAGTCACTAATTTCTAAAAGTTCTTTTGCCTATGCTATAAATACAGTATATAATGAAGATTAGTTTGGCAACCTAGTGCAGGCAGCAATGAGACCACTTCCATTATGTCTGAGGGCAAAATCCTATGTTAGGCAGTAGTAAAATAGCTTCAAATATAACATGCCATGATAATGAATATAATTGATTAAAATAAAGCACCAGAAATAAGGCATGGAGCACCAATGAAGGAAGACGAGAAGTGAATCTAACTGAGCACAGATGCATGCCCATGTTTTGGCCAGCACTATGGCAATATGGGAGGCAGTGTGTGTTTTTTCTCCTTTGTTGGGTTGGCAGCTGTTGTTTATTTATGGCAACAAACTTTTTCCTGGGGAGGGATCAACAGGAAGCTCGTCAACCTGGCAGCTGTGAGCAATTGCACAGCATTTTGCTAATAAAATCATGCAGGTTTTCTGAAGCCACGATGACACATGGGCAGAATCCATAGTGGTAACTAGGACATTGCCTTCCAATGTGATTGGAAACTTTTTTGGCCTATGATCTTAGAGTAGTTGTTAGAATGCTGTCTAGGTTGGAGGCTGAAATTGAACCCAACTGAGACGGAGTAATAGGAAATCTTCAGTTTACAATGGCAATTAAGATCATAACCAGTGGTGGGATTCAGCCAGTTCGCACCACTTCGGGAGAACTGGTGGTTAACTTTCTGAGCAGTTTGGTGAACTGGTTGTTGGAAGAAATCATTAGGGCAGAGAACTGGTTGTTAAATCATTTGAATCCCATCACTGGGATTTTTATTTGAATCCCACCACATTATTTTTAATTTTCTCTGTCTCAAAGAGAATATTGCTAAAAGTTAGAAAAAGGAGGAGCTTTGTGTATCAGTAATTAAAATGATTGAATGAATGACTTGATATTACTAGGCCCTCATTTAGCTTTAAGAGCACATTGGAAGAAAGAAATAGCAGATCACTTCCAAGAAAGCTTCAGGAACCCCATCACCAGGAATCGTGCTTGGCCCCGGGCATCTTCTGTTGTTGACTTCTTCGCCGTCAATGTTGATAAACCATACCCTGATCCCGCACTGTAGTAATGCAGTTTGCATGGATTGATACACTGAGTTGCGTGGATCTTATTCTGCGCTTATGGTCTTAACGTATTTGGTGAATTGAACTTGTTCTTTGTTTATGCGTTACCTGAAATATCCGAGGGGATCTCTTGGAGGTAGTAGCTGTGAGGCATAAGTGCTAGTGAAAGACGTTTTATTTCTTTGCAATTGACATTGTGTAGGAAGCAGGGCAGATTTTGAATGCTAATGAGACTGAAGCAAATCTCTGGTTTTCATTCGTTTCAGGCGAGCAAAATTGCGTCTCTATTTAGAGGAGTTAAAGCAGCTGGTCCCTTTGGGAGCTGAGAGCACCAGGCACACCACCCTCAGCCTGCTGAAAAGGGCCAAGACGCATATTAAGGTAAGCCAGGTTTACTTGGTTTTAGCCTTAGCCTAAATCACTGTGGAAATTCTGCTCTGTAGCCTTCGGGAGGGGCCCAATCTGCTTATAACAATACACCACTCGGGGGGGCACCTCAAATCATGGTGCTTTATATGACATCCCTAACCCTTTCTGTGTGCAGGATAAACCCTGAATATGGCCTTACAGCAGTATATAAAAACAAAGGTGAATTCCGACCTTGACTACCGGTCTCCTTCATTTCCTCTGATCGTTTCAGACTTTGGCTCAAATTATATTTTTTCCCAGCTTCAAACAACGTTGCTGAAATAACTCAGAAATCACACGATCTCATTTATAAATAATGTCCTGAAGTTACTTAACTTCCCAGTTCCCCAAAATCCTCTGGAGACTTTATGCCACAACTGTCCAGGCCCTTAAGAAACAAGCCTTGCGCTGCGGTCACAGAACTGGATGCTTTTGCTGTTGGGCCCCAAACAAACCTCGCCAGGGAAGCTTTCTGGAGCCCCCTGTGCTTTTCCACCTGGGGGCTATCGATCGGTCTCGTGTGCGCCCCCCAACTTGGATTATATAAAATGTGAAGAAGTCACATTGTAAAATATATACACTTTTGCTTTCCATAGGCACAAACACCCATTGAAACAGCCAGACAGCTAGATAATGGCTTCGATATCTAAGAAAGAAAAGGACACTCCCACCTTTTTTCTTTTTTCTTTTGCTTAACATAACATGTCAGCCAGATCAGGGTGGCACATTTCAAGTGGTTCTAAAAGGCCTTGGTTTACAGCTAGAGGTGAACTCAACCCGTGATTTACCTGTCCTTGTTTGGATTGCATGTAACAAGAACTTGAGTGCAGAGGGTCTCCAGGAGGGCCTGATACTCCTCTAGAGAAGAATTGGCAGGAAGAGTCGGAGGCTCCCTGGAGTCCAAAGTTATGTTTACCTTAGTAGGGATGGAAGTGAGGCCAAAGGTGGCCGAAAGAGAGAGGGGATTATTAAGGGATCCATTTTCTCCCGGTTCTTCTCCAGCGCAAGTGGATTTATGTGGACGTGGCAGCAGAGGCCGTGGGGGCCTTGGACACCCTTTGCCAGGATGAATGATCCATTTTGACTAATAGAAAAAGGGTCGTTCTGATTTACAGTCTCAACCGACACACAAGAAGTTGCTTATATCACCCACTTTGTGCCCAACTAAAGGCTTTGCCTTTCTTTGTGACGTACCTCTTGGAGAACCATCAAGTCAGTTGCTGTGTCAGCTGCGATGGTTTTCCTTACGTGCTTCCATACCGTTTGAGTCCTTCTCTTTGACAGACCATTAGAGTGTCCTACAGCTTCAGGTGTGCATGAACCTAAGCAAGTGCCGTGTTTGAGGAAAGAGAGCCTTTGTGGGGGAACAAGGGGGATTATTTCCCCCAGTGTTAGTAGCAGCAGAGATTTGGGTCATTTCTGTCAAAAATAGTTTGGGGGAGCAAGTACTCAGAGCGTCCCCCTTCTCCCCCCCCCATTCTAATTGGAGCAGTTTCCTTGCCTGCCACTCTTTGCAAGAAAGATTGTAGCTGCCATGTCAGTAACGCAGGGACGGTTGCAGTGGTGGGATTAATTTTTTTTTACCACTGTGGCCAGTCAGGCGGTATTTACCAGTTCTCCTAACTACTCAGAATTTCCGCTACTGGTTCTCCAGAACTGGTCAGAAGCTGCTGAAACCCACCTCTGGACGGCCGTAGTCTTGCAGTCCCCTTCAGGGTCCCTTCTCTGCAGCCCAGAGGCTAATCGGACACCAGCAGAAGATTATTTTCTTTGTTAAGCAGAGGGTTTCATTATTTTGGCTCCGTAGAAATTGGAAGAACAGGACCGGAAAGCTCTGAACATCAAAGAACAATTGCAGCGAGAACATCGGTACCTGAAGCGCAGGTTGGAGCAGCTGTCCATGCAGGGCCTGGAACGAGTCCGCACAGACAGCCTCGGATCAACGATATCGACAGATTCGGAGCAAGGTAGGCGGTTCGAATTCTGCAGTCTCCCCTCTAAAAGCCCCCACCCTCGGAATGCACAGACAGGGACGGAGCATGCAGCAGCAAAGTTTGAGGCCATTAAGAAAGGCCATCTCACTTCCTTTTGAAAAAGAAAATTTCAGCGATGGGCTGGAAAATAAATTTAATAAGCAGTTAGAGAGAAGAATGAAGCAGTAACATCAAGATTCAGCATATTATTATTATTATTATTATTATTATTTTTGCAAAACAAATTACAGCTCAGGCTGTAAACAGCATCTTTTTCCAATCCAATTTGAAATAATCCTGCAGCAATTAGAAAATGTTGGACAATATCCCAGGAGCTACTGAGGTGATTGTTGCATTGTTACTATTATTGCTCAGAATGAATACTGGACTTTATTCTTTGTTATTAAAGGTAATAATTTGACAATTTGAAGTTACCTTTTAAATGTATTTATTGCAAGTGGACACCTTTTTGTACAAACTTGTCAGAAATGGTGTAGGTCTCCTGCTTGGGCGGTGTGGGGGGGGTTGGGCTAGATGACCTACAAGGTCCCTTCCAACTCTGTTAATCTGTAATATATTCTGTAATTTCCAGAATTCCCCAACCAGCCATTGCAGCCTGGGGAAAATCTTTGGGTTGAAGTCTTAAAGTTGCCAAAGTAGGACACCTTGTCCTGATCTCTATATTGATAGAATGAAGAGATTCTGCCACTACCAAAAAATGCCCTCACTACTGCAGACTGCCCAGCAGATAGATTCAAGGTCAGGATATGCATGGCCCATAAATAAAAAAATCCTGCAGATTCCCATCTTCCTCTGCATTAATTTGAACCTTCGAAGCAAGTAATACATTTTTTTTAAAAGCAAAATGTAGGAAGAACTGAGAGGTAAACTAGAAATGGCCACATTTTCAGTCCCATTGCTAAAACACGGGAATGTTCACAAACAACCGGGGTGGATAAGGGGTGGGGTGTTCTGTGAGTCAGAGGGGGCTTTTTCTCACCCAGGTGTGACATTTTCCACTTGGGTGAACTAGCCCAATCAAATCTAAGACCAACTAAATGAATAGCTTTTGGGATTTTCTCCTAATGCAGTTGGATGCTTGGACATTTCAATTACATTCGTATGCGGTTATTTTGAAATGGGTATAGGCTCTCCTGCTTGAGCAGGGGGTTGGACTAGAAGACCTCCAAGCTCCCTTCCAGCTCTACTCTGATTGATTTGGGACTTTTTAACTGCAAGTCCTCATTGGCTGCAGATTTTTAAGGTCACAAACCTGTTACTTGCAGGCTGGTCATGAAGCATTACGAAGTCCCCCCTACAAGGACATCGGGGGTAGGGCCACCTGCAAGCCCCTCGTGATGCCCACTGTGTTTCTCCTGGCCATTTTGTGGGGAGGGAAACCAAAAACCAGGGTCAAACCAGTAGATGCAGTAGCCTTGTTCCCCCCTTGTGGTGTCTTTTTTTCTCCTAGAAGTCATGGAAGGAGTTGGAAACAAATCGGAAATAAATAGGGAACTTGATAAATAACTTTTGAGATCCTTTATTTTAGTTTATGGTCACAGCGTATTAATAGGCTTTGGTGGCTTCAATATGTAAAATGGCTGGACAGAAGAGACAATAAAAATTCCAATAAATAATATTTATATCAAGAACTAAAATATTTTTTTAAACCATTCATTCATTCATTCATTCCACATTTTTGAACTGCCCCCTCCCCTCCTTCAGCTGACAGCTAATGATGCATGATCCTCACTGTTCCTTAATTCACTTGGTTCACCTGGTAACTCTGGACTCGGTGGAGTATATCTAAGCGGTTGCTTGCAACGGTCAGAAACCTACAATTGGAAGAGGCTGCACACCAGTTGCATCTCCTCCTAGAGGCTTTGTACAAAGCATTGGCAGGATGTTGGCACCTGCCAAACTTTGTCCTGCTACTACAGGTTTCCGTACAGGAGGGGGGAGGGGAGGGGGTGGCATTGGATAAGGATGAGAAGGTTCAGCTCTGAGATGATGTCTTAAGGGCAGGCAGTCCTCGACTTAGAACAGTTCACTTAGTGACCATTCAAAGTTAACAATGGCACTGAAAAAAAGGGGACTTACGACTGTTTTTCACACCTACGACCTTTCCCGCACCCTCATCAGGGTCACGTGATCAAAATGCAGAGCCTTGGCAACTGGCTCATACTTGTGACCGTTGCCGTGTCCCAAGTTCACGTGATCCCCTTTTGCGACCTTCTGACGAAGCCAACGGGGAGGGCAGATTCACTTAACAACCGAGGCAAGAAAAGGTGGTAAAAATCACAAATGTCTCCCTTAGCAACGTCAGTGGAGACTCCCTATCCGGCCTGCTTTGAGTTGATGCTTCTCTTCTCTTCTCTTCCAACGCAGAGGTGGACATTGAAGGGCTGGAATTCACCCCGGCCGAAATGGACAGCAGCGGAAGCACCAGCGACGCAGAAGACAGCTTGCAAGGCAGCTCGAGCGACAGCGGCTACGCCCGGCTCCACAGACGCACCAACGCCCGCCTCCTGTAGCCTCTGCCGCCTGGGTCTCCTCCCGGAAGCCTTCCCTCCGGGGCCATCGACCTGCCACCCTTCAGAAACCGACCCTCGGGAAGAGGCCTCTGCCCCCCCCCCAACAACCGGGGGGCTCCCCAGGCTACGGAAGATACCGCAGTAGAAATCTTGGGTTTGGGTTTCCCCCCTGCAGATTAGATAAAATGTTGGGTTAGCGTTTCTTCCCGTGCCCACGAGACAAGCCGCTACTTACAGGGGGGCTTGGCTGATCTCTCCCAGAAGTTTAGAAGTTCTGCTTTTGAATAAATTACTTGGACCCATTTTGATAAATTGTTCTAGATGTTAAAGTGCGAAGGGACACAGCAGGCAGGGAGCTAACAAATTCGGATAATGTAAAGAAATGTGGCTTGGCAAATGACTGGGCGCCAGACTTCCATCCCTGCCGACCTGGGCGGATGTAACTAATTCAAAAAATCCCCTTTTGTTGTGTGTGTATCGCCTCCCTGGCAGCTTCCTTGGATCCTTTGAAAAGGAAAAGATGGAGGAGCTTTTAAAGTAGGTGGCCATTTAAAAAAGAAAGAAAGAGAGAAAAAGGTTTCCAGTGACTGCTGCTGTGGTCGTCTCGAGACAGGGAGAGCGTGAGGCTGATTTACTGAGAAGGGTCCCTGGTGGTTCTTTAGAAGAAGAAGAAGAAGAAGAAGAAGAAGCAGGGAAGGCGGCCCCGTTAAATCCGGCTGCATGCAGGGACACTCCAGCTTCCCCCCGTTTTGTGGCAGCCCATTCCAGCTTCTCTAGCAGCCTCCTCCCGGTGGCTTC
>JANHFT010004542.1:424328-437292 GCA_032467955.1 Pseudoxenodon macrops | reverse complement strand
GTCCACTAGGACTCCAAGATCCCTCTCACAGTTACTACCGTTGAGCAAGGTACCACATATACTGTACCTGTGCATTTTGTTTTTCTTGCCTAAATGTAGAACCTTACTTTAATTATTTAACATAATGCTCATAGTGGTACCAGAGTTTTGTTGTTTGTATAAATTCTTCATTTACACTCAACCAACACCAGTTTCATGGCATACTATTGTAGTCATTTGAAAACCTTTTAAATATAATTTTGCTATTGTGCTTGTACTTATTATATTTGGGCTGGGGGGGAAAACAGGATTGCTAGATGGCAGCAAAGTCTTTCTTTCCAAAGGTCAACGGGAGTTTAGAAGCCCAGATATAATAGCCCTAGTCATATCAGCAGGAATCAGAGTCTATCTTATCTCTCTTACCAACCTGATTTCTAGACTGCCCAACTACAGTGACTCTAAGCAATTTAACATATAAACAATAACATTTACAATAAAATCCTTAGTGCCCTCTAGAACAGGGGTGTCAAAGTCATATCACGACAGCATCACCTGACATAGTGGGACTTTCTCCCCTTCACTAAACCAGGCGTGGGTGTGGCCAGTGAATGATGCATTCGGTCCAGTGGTGATATTCAGGCGGTTCTCTCTAGATCACGCGAACCAGTAGCGGTGACTGTGGGAGGCTCCGCCCACCTGACCAGACGTAATGCGCACCTACTGACCATGTACTCACATTTGCGAACTGGTAGGGAAGGTAAGTGAATCCCACCTCTGATCCAGCCCGTGGGCCGGGAGATTGACAGCCCTGATCTAGAGAGAACAAACAATTCTTTCTCCTATCAGCAGCCACAAGGATTTTTCAATCACTCTAAGGTCTGGGGGAAGAGCCATGTTTTTATTCCCGTTAATGGAAAGAGGGGAGGTTATGTGAATTTCCAGGAGAATGCTGGTCTTGAGGGCAGGTGCCATAACAGTTAAGGATCCTTTTCTGGGTTCAGGTAGGTAGCATTGCTTAATTGACATGACCAGGAAAGCCAACTTGATAAGATCTTACAGAACATGGGAACCATGTCCAGGGGATGGTACAGGTAAGAATCATCATTGTAATTAAATAAGAAGGTGATAAATTTGATTCCCCCAGGTATGCCACAAATCAGAAGCACTGAACTCACCCCCTCTTTTCCAACCAACATTGGCTGAACTGGCTATGGAGGAAGGAAGGAAAAAAATTATAACTCAGCTCCTTACTCCTCAAAGTTGATCCAGAAGGATCCTTCCAAACTCATCTTGCTACTCTGGAGATTACACAGCCAGTTTGAAAGGTTTCAGAGGCCTTTTGCATTGGTTTAGACTTTTTACCATCTGTTGTAGCACAAGGGTTTTTGTATTTTTGTTCATGCAAACGATCAGAAGAGTGTACACAAATCTATGCAGAAAAATGCATGATCTCTTAGAGAATAATGGCAGCAGATTCCTTTTTTTAATTAAATGTATTTTGTTTCCTCATAATTCATAGAAGCTCAGAATCTAGGATATTTGGCTATTGGCCATCTTGAAGGCAGCAAGGTTTCATAGTGATCAGCTGATATTTTTGCAAGCTCTTGATATATATTCACATATTGATAACCTATTATTATGTTGTTTGTATTGGCATAGATTGCAAAACAGAAGACAGTTTGAAAATATTTTGACTATCTTTCAATGGTCATGAATTATAATGTGGAAAAGGGATAAGGGAAAAATACTAGTCTTGGAAACTTTTTAATGACTGTATTGGATTCCTGACTAAATTATTTATAAAATAGCTATATCAGTTTTCATTCATTTTGTCTTATGCATTAACCTAAAGTATTTTTTAAGTCCAAGAAAAACATATGTTTGGCTATCTGTAATTTTCTAAGAAATGGTTTATATAGTAAATGTATTTTCATCCAAAATATATATTGTCTGTGTGTGTGTGTGTGTGTGTGTGAGAGAGAGAGAGAGAGAGAGAGAGAACATCTCCTTCCATACACTGTCACTCATGCTCTTTAATTGTTTATTTTATTTGTTTATGGGTAAAAAAAATGAAATAAATCAGAAATAATGCAAGAAAATAAAATAATCAATCAATCAGAAAAGCTTCAGGAATATACTGTACTTAATATGGAAGTACGTTGACCACATCAAAAGACAGATACTGTTGTCTGTGGATATCACATCCCAATTCCTCTGAAGTAAAAGCAGAATCAATATTGCAGCTATGATTACTCTCATTATTACCCTTACCTATGTACCTGATCCTCCCTCTGGAACATGGAATCATTCAAGACTGGAAGTCTTGAAAACATCAACATCAGCTCAAAAAAGATATTCAGGAGCTTGTGAAGGGCCACTGCTAGGCAGTTAGGCCACAGGTGTCAAATCCGCCATGTCACATTGATGTTACGTGACACATTGCAACATTTTTTGCCTTTGTGGAGCTGGAGTGGGTGTGGCCTGACCATGACGCATCCAGCCCACAGGCCACCAGTTTGATACCCCTGAGCTGCTAGGCCAAGGGTTAGCAACTGTGGCAACTTTACAACAAATGGTCTTCACCTCCCAGAATTCCTGAACCAGCGTGGCTGGCTCAGGAATTGTGGGAGTTGAAGTCCACAGCAGAGGTGGGTTCCTACTGGATATATCCAGTTCTATAGAACCGGCGATGACATCATGGAGCCGATTACTTCGCTGTCTCCGTGGGCACTGCCATCTTGAATTTGTTACTGCTGTGCGAGTGTGAGCGCTTTGCGCTCATGTAGGAGGCGCGACCCTGAGTGAACCGGCAGCAAAACAATTTGCAACCCACCCCTGGTCCACAGGTTGTCAAATTGCCAACTCCTGAGCTAGAGGGATGAACACCAGTAGCACTTCTAATTTACCTTTATGGTTCAGCTCCATACAAAGCCATTAGCATCCACTAAAACTGCTATTATTGTTGTTACCAAAAATGGAATGATACAATTAGAAGATGAGATATTGAAGTAATAATGATGTTAATGTCTGCACACTAGTCTAGTTCAAATTAAATTGATTGTCTTAAAAGTAAAGAGCCAATCAGATCTTCATGTATCCCTAAATAGCACCAACTATTTTAGGCTCCTGTAAAGCCAGGTCTTATTCTAATATTCATTATATCTAATGGTCTAACTCAGCTCTCTCCAATTTGGCGACTTTCAGATGCACTGAATTTCAACTCTCATCTTCTCTAGCCAAAGTTGCTCAACCTTAGATTTTTATATTTTTGATTTCCCACTTTATATTTCCCACTGTTCTATTTACAGGATCCTCTGTGGTCCACGATTTACTGGCTTTTTAACATTTATCTTGATTTGTTTCTTTATTGCCCTAACAAGAAAGGTTTTATTTTTACAATATCAAAAACAGGACATATAGGAAGGAAAAACTTACCGTTGAAATAGCACAGCGAGCATATTACATTTTCAGCTACATTGTAGTACTAATGAAAAGTTCCTTTGAAAATTCTTACTCAGTTATATCTAGCTTGCAAAAACCTCTTTTTCTGTTTTCTCCATCAGAATCCACTACTCACATTAGCTATTATTCTCACTCCATCAGGTCCTCTCAATATACTCAGTATACTCGATATATACTCAGTATTAGTACAGTATATTCATACTTGAAAGAAGGTTTATGTCTTCCGGCCTTTATGAACTATATTACTAAGCCACACCAGAAAGTCTGCAGGAAAAACATGCATTTTCAGTCCATTTCATAGGAATATGGAACATTCCTAGCAACTGTGAAATTGCATTACAGTAGATAAGTGACTCACAGACTCTGGAATTGCTTAGTATCCTCCAAAGTTATGGGACAGATGTAATTTGCTTACTTTTATTTACTGATCCTGGCTCGTAAATGAATCAAACCACAAAACAGTACCCTTGTGAGGTTCTTAGCTGAACTTGACTGAAGAATGTCTTTCCTCTGAAAATATAATATTTACTTTCTGGCAGAGAACAGAGGAATAGTATTGTAACCTCTCTGGGAAAGAAGGAAATTAGATTATCATGATGGTGTTAAAATGATTCTTTTTAGATAAAATGCTAGAACTAGTTATGGAAAGAATTGTCTAGTCTCTCTACGCTTTATGAATGTGACTGATTTTATCATTTTTGGCCTGCATTTGGGAACCACAAAAAACTTTAGTGTTGATTTCAGGAATCTTTTGGATTGCTGCCAAAATCCTCGAAATCACTTTAGAAGAATAGACAAGAATTAAATAATTTTTTATACCAAAAACCGTAACATATGGCTATGAAGCTGTTTGTGAGCACTCTAGCCACTAACACTGTGTAGTAACTTCTTCTGTGACAGCAGAGACTATTTTAGCTAGCTGAAATCTGTGCTAAAGTCCATGTTTGATTTATGCTGGCAGAAATCAGTTTTGAAATAATGTTATTTTCTAAAGCAAGGATGTTCCATTTCTGCATTTTCCACAGACTCAGACTTTAGGGACCAATGATGTATTTATTGCACTTTTGATTGCATCCCTTTAAAGATAGTCATGTATTATGTTATTAATACTTGTGGTTGGCAACTGAAATGGCCGTCCTATGCAAAGTGCTTCAACATAGACAGGGCTCCACACACTACAGAGGGGACCATAATATACCATTTTTTTTCTCGCAGTGAGTGGTATTATACATCATATTGGTTTCTCGGTTTAAATCTGCTCCAGTCTTGTTTATTCTTCGGCATTGAAGTCCTGGACACCCATAGCTATTTCCACATTTGTTATAATTTGAATAATATGGAAAACAGGGAGGAAATTCTAAGCCATTACACACACACACCCAAATTAGCATCTTTATCATTATATCTATAATATTGAAATGGAGAAATATTTTAATCTCTTCGGTTTTGGACATGATTTTAAATTTCTTATGAATAAACCTGTGAAGTTGATTTTAGGACAGATTTTGAGAGATTAAGAGGCAGAGATCAGAGACAAATTCTCTAATGTAATTATTTGAGTCCAAAGTGTAAAAGCAAGGAAGTATAATGTTGATAAAGTTGAACTCTGAGTAATATCAGTTCACTTTTTTCAGTGCTTTTTCAGTAAAGAGTGTAAGTAACGATACTACAATGATATTCTACAAAATTTGCATTGCTAAACATTAGTTAGGAGTCTGAGTCTATTGTTTGAAATTATAATTTTAAATTACATGTCTAAAAAAGTGTTGCTATAGATTCATTTGCATCAAAAGGAGAACAAAATATAGGTGAAAAAGCATCATCGGGCTTTTCAGTAGAAAAGAATATCTTCCATTAAACTTTATTTTTAAAGTTGTCATCTTAAAATTGCTTTTATATAAATTTACCAGTTCTATAAGTTAAAATGAATTGAAATTTGTATGGGAAGTAATCCATATGAATATCTTAGGGCAGTGATGGCTAACTTTTTTCTTCTTGTGTGCCAAAAATGGCAGTGCATGTGCTAGCGCACATGTGCTAACACACAATCCCCTGCACACTGCACTGCACATGCGCGCCCTCCATGCGCCCCCCAGCACTGTGCATGCATTGCCATCTTGTTTTCGGCTTTTTTTGGGGGGGGGGTTTGGGGAATTTTTTTCTAATGCACATGTGCACACCCATGCCCACGGAGCGCGTGAGGCAGCGAGCCGGCGAGGTAAGTTAGAACCCACCCCAGGTTTATAGTTTCCAGGCTCAGCTCCTTCTCCTTCTGAATTAGGAATGTTTAGCAGTTATTAGCCATTTTTTGTTTCCTAGTACTTATAAAATCCTATTGATCTTATCTGCCAACCTCAAGTGTAGATATGTTAATGGTTTTAAGCAGAATCCATGAAGCTCATCTGCTCCAGGAACACTCACATTTTTGTACTTGTCTGATTGCTTTTGTACTATTTTTTCCAGTTATTCTAAAGTCTTTCACACTCAGTGCTTTCACTGTATTTTCAACTTGCTTGATCCATATTTCATTCCTGTTGTGACATCTGTTGTTTTCCCACAAACATTTCCATAATTTTAGGGTGTCATCTTTCTCAGGCTGTTCATTATTTGTGGTCAGTCCTTTCTCATTTTCAAGGGTTTTATAAAATTGATGCTGATTTGCTCTACAGTACAAATTTCACTGGAACTGAATTATTTGATTGTCACATTGCCATGACTCTTTGTTTCAATTGTTTTATAGCTTCTGCAAGTCCGTTACTTTCCAGGTTTTACTTCACCCACAGATTAGTTTTGATTTTCTTATTTTTCAAGTGTTTTATCTCAAATTCTTCAAATTGCTCAAAGTTACATGAATTTTCTTTTTCTTCAATTCCAATCACATTTTCAAACACATTCATGTTTTCTTAAAAAATTCATTCCTTTGTATTTTAAGCCCCAATTCTTATGTGGTTACATAGATTGTCTACTTTATTTGGACCAATGTTGCAGATGGAATAATTTTAACAACTTCATTAATACTCTTCACAGTTTTAGAGTTCTCTTGTTAATTTAATTCAATTTTCTTTCAGCTCTTTCATTTGGTCCTTGATTTCCCTATTCTTGATTAACTGATACCGTAGTACTTGCAGTTCTTTAACAAAGTCAGTGTTTTGTCCTAGTTTTTCATTAGCATCAATTGTCTCTTCAGTTTCTATTGTTAGTTGCTTACTCTGTAAATTGGTATTGTTATTTTTGTTACTATTTCTGAATAACCTGGATTTTGAATTTTCCCCCCAATTGCTTTCAATTCAGCATTGGTGAAATACTTGTATTTACTTTTAGTCCATAAGTCTCTGCTCATCCATATTTCAATGCTTCTGATTGGTAGAAATATTCCATCATTGAGTAGCTTTCTTCTCTGACCAAATTTTTCACTTCTGATTGCCTTCTACTAGCCTATCAGCTCCATGTACTAGTTGCCTAGCAGAGAGAGCTGAGTCCTGTACTGTTGCCTGCATTAACACAACTCCTGTTAATGCAGGCAACAGTTGATTCAGCATGAAATTCAATTTCTCACCATATTGAATGTGTCTTTAGTCTGACTCTTCAGGCAAGACCTGTGTGATATGATTGCACTTGTACAGTATAGCCCTAGAGCATCCAGGCCCCTCCACCACAATGAGGAACCATTCCTTTGAAGGGGTAATGTCTTATTATCATTGCATAATCAGCCAGATGTTTGGACTAGATCTGGAATTTTTATCCATCTAACCAAGTCCTTCTTAAGGACCTGGGATAGACGTTGAGGTTTGACGGTGGTTAAAGGTATATGATCATTTGTCACATAGTCAGCCAGATTGTTAGATTGGATTTGACATTCATATTTTTATATGCTGCCTGATTCTCGGATATATATATTTTTTGGGGGGGAGGTTACATTTATGAACCATGAAAACAAATAAAAATAACAAGAAACAAAAAATGTAGAGATGACCGATTATCAACTGGGTGGAAAAGGCTAAAAGAAGGTTAAAAGAAGAGTTCAAGGCTAAAAGAAGGGTTTGTACACACGCAAACAAAACTTTTATTTTAAAAGGTTTTAAAACAGTAAACACTCTTCAAATTTTGAAATAGAAAATAAATAAAATTAAATAAGTGAAGATACCTTACAGAAAGGAACAGAAATACAAAAGGGAAAAGTGAAGGAAAAAAGGAAAGGAAAGGAAAGAAAAAAGTGTCTTTCAGTCTTCTTAGAAGCAGTAATAAGTACATTTTACCTTCTCTCTTTAAGGTTACATCATAATTCCTCCCTTCCATACTCTACTCTTTCTAATCACCAGGCAAAGAACAAGATTTTTAGGAGCCTTTGAAACACCAGCAGGTTTGCCACTGTTTTTTTCTAGAATGTTTTTTTCCAATTTCTCGATTTTAGTAAAGACTTGAGATTTCCTAATGATCTTCCATCGAAATAAAAACCAGGTCCAACCTTGCTTAGCTTTTCAAAATCAGTTAGGGTGAGCTACGTGCTGCCAACTGCAAAGGACATACTGTATTCTTTCTCCTGTTCTCTCTCTCATACCTTGTTAATACAGCTCATCTGAATTATACAAGGTAAGTCTGGAAATCATGACTGCTTATATATCAGTATGGGGGCTAGTTCTCAACATCAAAAAACTGGCCTTTTGCTTGATGGTTTATAGTTCTAAATATGGAATTGCTGCATAGCTATTTTAATACAATCCCGCATATACCATGTTAGTTAAGAAATTCTAATAAAACATCTTATAATGTTGAAGCCATGTAGAATGTTATATCTCCCGGGTGACATACACCAAATGGATGATCACCTTTTCCTGGTTCACTGAAGCCTTTGGTACATTTAAGACACGTGCTAGAGGAAAGTGCCCAGATCACTTCAAAGAGATTAACCAGAGGAACATAACAAGACATTACTTTGCTAACTGCTTTAAGTCTATCTTTGTCTACAAAGTACAGTGATCTCCTCTTTGATCCTACAAAGATAGAATCAAGTGCTCTATACATAGTACTGCAATGCAAACTGAGGAGTGATTTGAAAGTGAAACAACATATCATAGAGTTATAAAAGGCATCCAAACATTGCAGGAATGAGATGGATGCTTTCAACAATATCCGAGTAGACTGGCTTTTCATTTCACCATGGCTCAGATTCAGGGAAAGTGTTAGCCTTAAAATGGCATAAATAAAAAATGAACTATAAAGGCATGAGCAAACAACTGCCTCTCTCAAACTCTTTGAACTACAAATATCCAAAGATTTGGTGTCCATGTATCATTTCCATGACCACATTTTATCAGTTTATCAATTTCCCCCCCAATAAGTCATCCATAGACCATAAATGTTCTGAACTTCTCAGACGTTGTCCGCATACAACCTGAATTAAAAATGAGAGTAAAAAAAATGGAAACACAGGGCAATTTTATTTTTCTTAAGAAACACAAATAGGTGCAAAGGAAAAATGATAATAACTACAGCAGGAACTTTATCACTAATTGTATTTTTGTCTCCAAAATGTTACATAAATATGCATTAAGAACCATCCCTAGGCTCCCAGCACCACCTCCTGAAACTGATTTATTGAGAAGGAGTATTACCATTACATTCTTTCTTTCAAATCCATAGTTGACAGACACTGCAGGAAAACACCATGGTTAATGGTACTGAACATAACTGAAACACCCATGTGGGGGTGCATATTATCCACTTCTGTGCATAGTCATGGATCAAGGCATTCAGTGCTCAGACTTTGTAAGGCCCAAGCCCAGAGATGAGACAGTGAGATTCAATTGACTGCAATCCTCTATTTGCCAGCACAACTAATAGATAGAATCTTGCCAAGCTAAAGCTATACCTTTCCTAGCTACTAGATAGACTCTGATAAATTTGACGGTGGGGATTGCACAGCTTGAGATTGCAGTCTCTTGATCTGGGACTCTTTCTGGAAAGGTTCTGAGTTGGCCAAATCCCGCCCCCCCCTCTGCTGCCAGGTGTACACTACATCACAGTATTGAACCCAAGCATCAGATCAGACTGAAATGGATCTAGATAAATATCTTCTTCATGAACTCTTAGAGTTCAGATGCCACCATATACTCAAACATGAATAATGGAAAATTGGACTCTTAATTACAAGATGCAAAATGCAAATAAATACACAAATGCTTCATTTATAGAGGGCCTGTACTATTTCTTTTCTAGTTTGTTTTTTCAAATAGTTTCTTGTTAACAAATTTTAAAATGAAACCTGTTTTCTTTAAAAAATCAATTAGAAAAGCTTGTTTCTTGTACAAATAGCTCCTTATGAGAAAGAGTAAATGACATTACAGTACATCCTTTGCTTTTTTGAAAACATTTATTATAATTCTTTCCAAATTTTGCTGATATAAGCCCTTTCACAAAAGTTGACAGTTGAGTTGAATAGAAAACAGCACTCCTGAGAGGCTTTCTATTCAATCCACTTTGCCAAAAAAGCAGTTCTGAAACTTTTTTTTTCTGGTGGAAATGCTTGTTCATTATTTGTATCTAATTCATTATTGAAACAGGAGTGCAATCGTGGAATTATTTCAGAACACATTTGCAACTCTAAGTTAAAGCTGTAATCCTATCCACATTAGAGTGGGAGAAAATCTGACTGAACTCAGTGGTATTACTTTTGAGTAAACATTGCTAGCTATAAAACCTTGGATAAAAACCAGAAAAGCACTGTTGTGCATGTATGCGCGCATGTGTATTCATACACATATTTAACAAGGTTATAATCTCCATGGCTCTGTGTAAATGAAATAAATCCAAAGGACAAGGATAAAGAAATATCCTTTTAGCTATATAAATGGGAAAGGAAAGGTGGCTTTTATCTGGGTTATTTCAGTCACTATAATTTTACTGGCCTGAAAACAAGTATAAAGCTTTACAATTCATTAACTGATTAAGACAAAGCATATAGCGGTTGATTTATATATTTCTCCATATAGAAACATGAATTATGTGTTGGAAAGAGGCTTCCATGTGTAACTACATAGATGATAAATTCCTTCTGGATTGAATTGTATATCTATCTCTTCCTCCAATTCCTTTTCTTGTTTTTTTTTAAAAGAGCACAATTGTACATTCCCCACCATTAAACTGAACTATAACAAAGTACCAAGTGAAGAGGCATATTAAGTTGGAGTGCACTAAAAGATGTTCTAATCAAAATTCTTCTTCCATCATATGATAGCATCCATCTATCAGTATTATTCTTTTCCCAAGCTCAGGCCTGGGACCAAAGCAGAACGTAATATTAATGTAATATTAATATTAGCTGGTGTATTATATTCAATCACAAGTGCACCACAATCATGTTGCATCAACCCCTCACTTCCTAATAAATATGTTTTTCTTCTAGTTGGCTAGTCACCATTTTTCCTTTGATTGGCCATTCCCTGGTTTCTTTTCTAGATGACTAGAATAACTACAAAACATGTTCATTGGCCTGTTTTAAGTTTGCCTGTTTTTTTTCTTTTAAAGTTTGTTGTGTATGTTATAACTTTTGCATTCCCAACCACATTCTAATATGCCTCACTTTGCTTCAGAGTGACCTTGTTTGGGCAGAATTTTATCAGCATTCCCCACATGATTTTGCTATGAAGGGGTGATACACGAAGTGTCTCTAAAGTTCACATTTTTTTGTTGCCTGTGACAGCTTGTCAATCTTCCTTAAATCATATAAGTATATTCCTGAATCACTTAGAAATGATCACTCAGTTTTAGTAACACAGCCGTGTATAATGCAATGAGTGAAAACAACATATAATTGAAGTCAGCAGTGAGCAGAATGCTTGCTGATTAGGGTCATGTCACTGAATTTTTTCCATCCGTATATTACGGTAGTAGTAAAATAAGCCTAAACATACAATTTTTGCATAAAGTTTATTTGAAGTGAATTTGACTGAAGCCCAAGCCTTTTTATGAACTTCTACCGGTATTAAGAGGAAGAGAGAAAGAGACATTTAACTGGTTCTTATGCATCATGCACATATATATGCACAAGCATTTGTACAAGCATTTTAATAAGCCAAGAATGGTCATGAACAAACTACCCTGGTTTCTTTTTTTTTGTTCCATTCAATGGATAAGATATAAAAATCAATTACCATATTTTTCAGACTTGAGGCGCACCGGTGTATAAGACGCGCCAAGATTTCAAAGAGATAAGTAAGAAAAAAAAGTTTTTGTCCTCCCTGGCCCCAGGAGCACTCTGCAGGTCTCCCAAACCCTCTGTGCACCCTGTTTTTTGCAAAAACATGCCCGTCTTTCACCCGTTTTTGCAAAAAATGGGGTGCACAGAGGGTTTGAGAGGTCTGCAGACTGCTTCTATGAGCTGGGGGAAGGCAAAAATTCACCTGTTTTTGCCTGTTTTTCGCCTGTTGTTTTGCAAAAACAGGTGAGTTTTTGCCTTCCCCCAGTCCACAGAAACACTCTGCAAGCCTCCCAAACCCTCTGTGCACCCTGTTTTTGAGAAAAACGGGCCCATTTTTTGCAGAAATGGGATGCAGGGGCGGGGCTTCAGGAGCCCAAAATTGCTGTATTCGGTGTATAAGACGCACCAACATTTCCACCCTCTTTTAGGGTGGAAAAAGGTGCATCATATACTCTGAAAAATACGGTACATAAGTACCTTCCCTGCTTTCATCAATTTTTACATTAAAGTATCTTTCAAATCAATATCATCTGGTCACTGCATGAATATGTTCATATAGATTTCCAGGCATTGCTGATTGTTTTTTTAAAAATACCTCTCCTACAGTCTACAGTCCTTAAATGTTGTAGTGATATCCTCCCACAAAGAAAGCAGGGTTAACCCTAATTACGTACTTTTTGGAAATTCATCTAGTTTGAAGATTAGAAGATTAAAAAAAATGTTTCTAGTAATGGCTGCATTTTAAAATAGACAGAAGTCAAAACACACAAGGCTTTACCATAGAGTTTGATTTTATTATTGATAGTTAGTCTAATTTAAATAAAGATAGATCCATTTTCTCAAATGATAGGAAATCTTTGGAATATAGCAGATTATCCACATTTCCCAGGAGAGTTCCCAAGAGCTAACTTTATTTCAAACATGCTTAGTGCAGCATTCTGTACTAATATTTACTGCAGATAAAATTACATGCCACTATGTTGAACTGGGGATTGTTGAAGAAGTAAGCAGCTCATGGACCTCTTATGACTCCTAACCTTATATATAAAGTTTTCAGAGCTATCGTGCAAGGGTGGTAATTTTGAGTAGCACTCTTGCAAAATAACGGCTTTATAAAAGAAGTCAGTTCAGTCATGCTCATCCCAGCAATGTTTTTGTATTAGTGGCCACTGCCCAGGTTGTCCTTAAGGGATGGATAGATGAACAGATAAAATGTTGCCAGTAATAATCAGAATCAGCCTACAATCAAGAGGTGGCACAGTGGTTAGAGTGCAGCACTGCAGGCTACTTCAGCTGACTGCTAGCTGCAGTTTGGCAGTTCAAATC
>JANHFT010004542.1:381473-400400 GCA_032467955.1 Pseudoxenodon macrops | reverse complement strand
TTCTGACAGGTTCTGGAGAACCGGTAGTGGAAATTTTGAGTAGTTTGGAGAACCAGCAAATACCACCTCTGGCTGGCTCCAGAGTGGTGTGGGAATGGGGATTCTGCAGTATTCTTCCCCTGCCATACCCACCAAGCCACGCCCACAGAACCGGTAGTAAAAAAACCTGAATTTTACTACTGGTCAGGACCATCTGAGCTAAAACTTGAATTTCAGTTTGATCTGACTTGTCCTGGGGTATGATCATAGCTGAAGTTCAGCTTAAGCAAGAGTTCCTTAACCTCTTCTATGATTGAAACATCTGGGTGTTATTGAGGATTCCCTACTGTGTGAATAATAGGTTCCTCTATGCAGAGAAGAGAACCTGAAGACCCTAATTTATGCTGTACTCAGATTAACCACAATTGGTGACCTAATTTACTACACAGGATCTTTGGTACAGTTTGACTGAAGGTCGGATCATATGGAATAAATTTGTACTGTATTTGAGAGGCTGTAGGAGTTGTGGTTCTGTTTTATTGGCATTGTTTGAAAAGAGATCCCTGTGTGAAAAAGACATAATGTTATGAAGGCTAATTTTTTACATAGCTCTCATTGTAATAAATGCCCGTCCTAATTTTAATTTAATGTTGATAAGCATGTGGTGATTAGGTTTAATCTTGTACATTTACCAAACTCCTGGATAATTGTAGAGTATGTAGTATTGGAATCCTTAGATGCAGACGAGACGTTCATCTGGAAATCTTCAAAATTCAGTAGGAGGAAGTGTTGAGAAGAACAAATTATGTTGGAAGCACAGATGCTGTGTGGGCTGATGCTCCCCCTTTCCCTTGCAGTCAAAAGCCAAAAGTGCACATTGAATATATAATCCAGATACCAGATGGCTTCCATTAATATGTCATCTTCTGCTGGGTAATAACCAGATTCTTTTCTTTGGCGGAGGGGGTATTATCCAGAGTAATGTGTTTCTGGTGATCCATAATAGTCATAGCTATCCTGATACTGTCAAATAAATTTTAACAAAATCTGTAAATGAAACAACTGTGGCTTCATGATGGGCCACTGTGGTCTACTTCCTGTATTCCCTTCTCTAATTCCTATGATTCTGGATTGTCTGGCTCCTTAGTTTCCTAATTAAACAAAGAATATCATATAATAGTTATATTAAAACATATAACATATGTATACATAATATAAAACATATAAATACATAAAAAAAGCATTTGGTATATATTGATTAAATGTATTTACTAAATTTATGTGCTGCCCATCTCACTATCATCTGACTCTAGCAATTTATAACATGTATATATGGTAGTTCCTATTATTTTGATATTTTTGGGAGGCATTTGTAAGTGTTTCTTGCAGAACACACATCATACCTCTGTTCCACGAGCTTCATTGGTTGCTGGTTTGTTTCCCGGTCGAATTCATGCTGCTGCTTTTGGCCTACATGGCACGGGACTGGGTTATCTGAGGGACGCCTTCTGCTTGTTTGCATCTGCCCCTCCCACCACATGCGGTAGAGAGGGCATGTTACCGGTTTCATTCATAGGGAGCTACATTGGCAGACCCTAGGCATTAGGTACTGTCCTCCCCATAAACTGAGGCTTGCTTTATCACTTATCACTTTCTAAAGCAGGGGTCTCCAACCTTGGCAAAGCTGGCTGAGGAATTCTGGGCATTGAAGTCCACAAGTCTTAAAGTTGCCAAGGTTGGAGGGCCCCTGTTCTAAAGGACCCTTAAGGCCTGACTATGCTATCAGTCAGAAAACCCCGGGGGACTAATGAGTCACCATTATTATAGACATCCCTTTGCCTAATACTTATTTTTCCTTTTTAGCTTTGGTTTTTACAGTTTTTAATATTTTATAACAATAGTGCTTTGTTTATTATCCATTTTTTAGCTTTGTTGCATGCTGCCCAGAGTCACTTGCTTTCCGAGATAGGCAGTTATATAAATTTCATAAATAAGTAAATAATAAAAATTTCTGCAAAAATAACATGGCTAAATGAAGGTATTCTCGCTTTTCTTGTGAGATACTTGAATGATCTCTTTCGCATTTGTTTGTTTTTTAGATAAGCTTTCCTCTGTGTTTTCCCTGCCCCAATCTAATACTGACTTACCTTGGTTTCCCTCCCTTCTCTTCTTTCTGCTTCCTAAAATAAAATATGCAACTTAAAGACAAAAACAATATTCTTCCACATTTCCCCAAATTCCCAAAAGAGATTTGGGGAAATGTTAAAACATATTTTCTGTGTGCAATTCAACTTGTGCATTGTTCATTGAGCAACAGGAATGTTCCAGTTAAGTTCCTTAAAAAAATCAGTATCTATATAGTGCCTATAAAAAGTGACTCTTTAAAAAAAAAGTAATTATTTATTCTTTAAACTGATGGAAACTATCTTATCTGGGAATGTTTAATTCCCTCACTTTGACTAAAATGTCATTTTCTGACATGATAGATAGATCCAGGCGTAGACCGAATGTAGACCTCTTTGATTTACTCTGTTTTTATACTAGAACTGTGATGGCGAATCTATGGCACGCATGTCACAGGTGGCACGCAGCGCCCTCTCTGTGGGCACGTGAGCATCACCACAGTTCAGTTCCACTGCGCCACCCACTGGCCAGCTGGCCATTGGGTTTCTGCCGCGTATGCATAGGGGGTGGGGCAGGTGCGGGGTGCCACACGTGAGTGGGAGTCACACACTCACTACATTTTGGGGGTTTGAGCATATGAGTGCACATTTGCACATGTGCACACATGCTTTGGCAACTCAGTCCGGAAAAAGTTAGCCATCACTGTACTAGAACCTTAAGTTTGACTGGAGCAAATATCAGGAAGGAAGAGCGGTCTTTCTCAGAACTTATTGGGTCCCCAGAGTCTGTCTTAAATAGCACAACTGAACTGAGCTCCTACCACTGTCCACTTGTGATTGTCTCAAGCTATGGTGCCTTGATTTACATTTAAATGGGGAAGGAAGGTTATTGTATTGTTAAGCAAATTGACGTAACTTATCCAGATGATTGAGATCTATCAGTGGATCCCACAGTCTACATTCTTCCTGATTTGAAAAGAAATATTTCTTTCTCAGCATGGGAAAGATTGCTAATATAGGTAGTCCGTGACTTAACGACCATTTGTTCAGCAACTGTTCAAAATTACAACAGGGATGAATGAAGGGACTTATGACCCATGGCCAAAGTTATGGCCATTGCAGCTCCCTGTCCCATGATCAAAGCTTGGCAGCCTTACTTAATGACCACAGGGGCCCGCAACCCTGCAGCTGGCTTTCTCCATCCCCCATATGTGTTTTTGGACCCTGTTAGCTTTGTTTTTGATTCAATGAATCTAAAATTAAAAATCAAGTGGACAAGAAACCTGGTGGGTGTAAGATTAAGTAGGATTGTAGACAGAGGGCATGAGAGCCCACTGATCCATTACTGGTGTCATCCATTTCTTCTGCCAAAAAGGAATTCCCTCAGCTCATTATGATCTACAAGCAAGAAAATGAGATACATGGCTTTAATCTGCTCTATATACAGTGTTAAATGTTCAGTTTGCAATTGTTGATTTTTTTCCAGCTTAATTAACTATCTACAATTAACAAGATCTATAGCTGTGAATCTCTGCTGATAAACCTTTTGGTATAAATATAGTTCAAGGCAAAGCCTGATACCGTAGTAAGCATCAAGATGTGTACATAGATCTACAGTATTGTTGTCCATCATCTGTTAGGGACACCAGTTCTAAGTGATGTCTTGACCAATCAGATCTGAGATTTAGCGTCATTTTCAGATATGGAAGCAATCAATGAAAAGTCAACTTTGAGATGATTCTTCTCAGTTTTATTGAACACTTTAGGAAATGTTTAAAGTTGGTGAATAATGATGAAGTTTGAAATCATACAGGTAGTCCTCATTTAACAAAGGACTTGTTCAGCAACCATTCAAACTTATGATGGCAATGAATGAGTGATAGTTATAACCAGTCCTTGGAGTTCCAACTATCACAATGTCCCTGTAGTCATGTGATCATGACACTAGACATCTGTCTTGCAATTATGACATCACAGTGAGCTGCAGTCACATGACTGTAATTTCTGACCTTCCCACTGGCAAATTCAATGAGGTGGGCAGGATGTTAGAAGTTGCAGTTGTGTGAGGTCATCACTTAATCTATATGGTCCTTGCTTAATGTTGATAACCAATAAAGTAGATGGTAGAGTCATGTGATATTGCATTTTACAACCATGTTGCTTAGCAACAGCAATTCTGGTCCCAATTGCCATCATAAACTGATGGCTATCTAAAATTAAAAATCAAGTGGACAAGAAACCTGGTGGGTGTAAGAAGCAGAGTAAATTTCACATCCATTCTATAATCAAGTAATAAAACTTGATTATAGAATGGATGTGAAACTTACTCTGCTTCTTAGATTATAATGTGATATTTTCTTGGCTGTGCAGTGTACATTTTTCATATATAGTTTATTAGAATGATCAAGAATATATTCAAAAGAAGCAGTTATTTTCTTCAAAAAAAAATTATAAGTGAGAATATCAATTGGTAGTGCACCTGAGTGGAGAAATCATTGAATTATTTTCATTTAAGTCTTTTGGGAAATGCCTATGATCTGTACGCATAGTATCTTGGCCTGAAGTATAAACATATAATTTGGAACTTTCTGCAATAGTTTCATTTAGATTTTTCTTGACACTTTTATTAGAGGTGTGCAGCACTTTAGAAATAATTTGAGAATAGTGCTTCAGAGCAGTGCAACATAGAATTGATGCTCTGTGATTCTGCCTTAAAAAGACAATTTTATGTTTGTGGTCCTGTGTACTCCAAGATACCATTTTGAAATCAAATGCAAAGCAATGACCAGCCTAATTCCTGGGGTCAACTGCTTATAATTAATTTGTCTGGGAAAGGTGCAGGGGGAATCTTTTCTTGGAAATGTGCCTATTTGTGTTTCATATATGGCACCAGTCGTGAACTTGGCATCGGGACACAAAGTGACTATAATCATCATACCGTGGTAGCTTTCAGAGATGCTTCTCTGCAAATAGCCTGCTGGTGAGGTTGGGATTTAGGGATTAGAGATGATTGTTGCTACTATATCAACCTCCCTGCAGTGTATTGGTTGGGTTGGCAGTGAAGTTCCCCAGACTGATGGTACTAGGGAATTTTAACTTGCTTTCCCAGACCAGGGGTCTATGATAGCTTGGACGTTTATGACTGCTAGGGCAAAAATGGACCCAAATTATTCAGGATCCCAATACACCTCAATAGTCACATGTTAGATTTGTTTTTTTGTATTATGGCAGTGACAACATGATGTGGAGTTGGGTGATATTACCAAAAGTACCATCCATGGCCAGATCCATGTTTGCTGACCTTGGAGTTCTCTTCAGCCACCCGTGTTTCAAGGAGAAAGGATCTATTTAATTAGTCTCCCTCAGGAGCCCAATGGACTCTTTGGAGATTCAGAGAGAATTTGGAATTGTTCCTGAGGCTGTGATGCAGTTTGACTAAAGTCTTGTTTGCTCTTTGAAATGAAAAGGCAAAGTTTGGGCCTGATTTTGAATTGGAATATGTTGTGATCACCTCAGTTATGCTAACATATGCTGTGGAGTTTTTATGTGTTACTATGGGACTTTCGTTTTATGTTTTTTAACTATATGTAAGGTGTCCAGAGTCATTGTTGGATGGACAACATTTACTGTATAATCCATCAATCTGTCAATCAAAAAATAGTTGATGCTGCTTGATGATGGCAGCTGTCTAAAGCAAGTTATAGTCTTGCTTTTTAGGCATATTCACTTTTAGGACAATTATCTATGGTTAGAACTGTTAGCTATCTTCTGATGCCTGCACTTTCTCAGCCATGTTTTTTCTCTTTCTCCTTGTTCTCGCTGCCTCTTCACCAACCTACTCTTAGTATGCAAAGAGTAATCAAAGATGAAAATCTCCCATTTGTCTTGTCTTCCCTCTAGTGGTTTGGTAGATGTGTCAACACCAAGAGGACAAATGACCAGTGCTAATAACAGAATTGGAAGGATAATGGCAAGGAGAAAGCAAGCCTACTTTAGATGAGGAATTACTAAAAGCCATTTCTTTAAAGCCGCTTCCAGGTTTGCAAACTTCAACTTTTAGAATTTCCCAGCCAGTGAGCCCATTGCTGAGAATTTTTAGAGTTAAAATCCACAATTATAAAGGCCACCTACACATAAATTGGAAAAGTTAGGCTTATGGACCTGGTACTATTCATTGTTCAGTGTTCCATTTGCAATCCTGTCTAGAATATGTGGAAAGCAAATCAACACTTTCTCAGAAACCACAGATAGATGTTAGCTGTGCATCATTTAAAGGATTATGTGCATAGATGTAAATATTTTGCACAATAGAAGAAAAGATCAAATTTGCCAGCATGTGAGTGGTAAGTGGAAATGAGCTTTAGTGATTTCTGAACTACTATTTCCTTTTCTTAAAAGGAAAGGAAAGGAAAGATAGCCAATGGCTACCAATGAACTAGCTCCATGATGGCAAACCTATGACACGCATGCCAGAGGTGACATGCGGAATCCTTTCTGTGGGCACGCAAGCCATCGCCCTAGGTCAGCTCCACTGTGTATGCCCGTGCGCCTCCCGCCGGCCAGCTGATTTTTGGGTTTTTGCCATGCATGCAGGAGACACATGCACATGCCCATGCCGCCTCCTCCTCTCCCAGGAGTCTCCATACAGCCCATTTTGGATGCCATGTAAATACACGGCTCACTTGGAGGCTCTGGGAGGGTGTAAAATGGGCTTACCAGAAGTCCAGAAACAGGCCGTTTCCAGTGTCCAGAGGCTTCAGGGAGGCCTGCTAGGCCCAAAATGGGGTGCAGGGAGGGTTGTGTGCACATGCACAGGGGTGGTGGTGTGAGGGAGCATGGAGGGTACGCATGCATGCACAGAGAGGTGGGGCAGCAGGGGGGTCACGCGCACATGTGCAGGGAGATGGGGACGCGGGGGGCATTGCATTATGGGTATGGGCACACACGTGTGTGCTTTCGGCACCCAAGGAAAAAAAGTTTAGCCATCACTGAACTAGCTTTTTGTTGACTACATAATTCCATCTGATATCTATCATAGCTGAAAGCCAACTGTGCCAATGGAACATGTTGTTACATCTTGCATTCTATTTCAATATTACAGGATTCTGTCCTATGAATTTAAGATATATGCTGCTAAATATGATATTTGCTCACCCATCAACTTGGCTCTTCTCATAGTGGCATTACCATTGAAGGGAGTGAAGAATAAAACCTAGTGGCATTGTTAAAGATGCTTGAAATGTTATCCTGGATTACATTGTCAAAATGATCAGAAGTGGCAGTTGAAAACTCTTTTGCTAGTTCAGGATAGACTATAATACAGTTTAACTGCTCGTGAGAGAGCATAAACCTATACATTTGTGTTTATTTTTTCTTAAGGCAAAACACAGGGGAAGAGTAAAGGGGAGATGTGGTTAATCTAGGAATATCTGCCTCTTGCTTTCCTCTAGATATGGGTGTTATCGCTATTGTGCCTAGGGAGCTAAATAAACTATACTATTAATGTCTATTCCTGGTTTTCAGTAGGCAGCTCATTATCCATGTCTGATAACAAAGCTACGGGTTTTAGATTTTGCCAACTTTCAGCCTTACAACAAATGTTGATTTAAAAAAAACAACCCAGCACCCATAATCTAGTTCTCATGAGTTGGGTCTTTATTTTGCTTCAAAGAGAAACATTTCCCCCCCTCCATATATTGTTTAAGAATGGCTTTCCTTCTTCTGGGGAGATAATCTTACAATTATGCACTCATAGTTGCATACACATAGGGGGACTGACAACTTCTTTCACAGACAGCTGGCTTTCTATCCCAATACCATGTGGATTTCTGTTATGAAATCTCTGCTGATATATTAATCTTACCACAAGCAGAAAATAAAAGCTCAAAGCTTATTCTTGTCCCTGAGATGTGCACTTCTAAGAAAACCAGCCAAGACTGAAATTGTTCCAGTGAGAAATTTTCTCTTTCACAGTATTAATAAATTAAAGAAGAGCAAAGTGCTACAACTTTAGAGGACTGTACTTTAAGTGATACATCTGCTTTGCTATTACGTAGAAATTTTTTATGTTATAGTGTGCTGGTTATAACATTGTTTAAATAACTAAGCTTGCCCTGTCTTGTATTTGCTAAACAAAATCCCTATTTTATTTCAGTTGATGTCCGTCACTGTGTTATGCGTCTCTGCCTGGATGAGAGACTACTTGAATAATGTTCTCACTTTAACTGCAGAAACAAGGTAGGCATGTCTGATCAGTTTAACTGGACTATCTGAGCAGAAGGATCCAGCAAAGATATGGAGTGATTTCTCCAAAGAGGATTCCACACTCCCAGTATCCCCCTGTCCATTTTCCTTGATTCCTGCCAAGGTTTACACCATTCCTGATAACTATTTTAAATCTTCTTTTATTTTTTTAAAATAAACAAATGGAAAGTTTGCATGCAAGAAAGCAAAATATCAACTCCAAGCATAACCTCTTACAGGAATGCTTCTGGGCCCTACTGACATCTCAGAGGCATTTTGTAATGGCCTGTGAGAATGACCTTGGGAGACAGAAGAAGAGCCACACACTGGACAATTGTCTTATGAAATATACCTCAGTTCACAGAAGGTGGAAGGTTTGGGAAGTATTTTGGAAGGGGACACATACACCCCACCTCAGTTTCTGGAGTGTAAAAGGAAGGCGGGGGAATAATCATTTTGCAAGATTCTGTTAATGTGATCTTATAATAGAGCTTGAACTTGCACTTCTCATCTCATTAGCTTTTAAAGCCTAACACATTTCTAGGCACTGAAAAGTAATAGTGAGATGCTTAGTATCTCACTCCACACAGACAGAAATAAGGTGAGATGATCGAGAGCATCCTGAGATGTAGATGGAGTGGTGAGGTAAGTTTTATGATTGGCCACGGTGACTGCAATTGCCATGGGCTGCAAAAATCTCGAAAGACAGTAGATAGAATCAGAATGATAGAAGTCTCACTTACAATGCAGTTACAACAGCAGAAGGTCCAAGTAAATAAGAGTTTCTTAGTAGGTAGAACATGTCCTTTAAAAGAAAACCATATATCTGCAATGAAATCCAGCTTCATTCTGTCTGTGATGTATTCGTCCCTTACCCATCATAACCGTTTGATCTGTGATATTTTGATTTTCTTCCTGCACCTGCATCATTTCAAATGGTTAAACTCTTATTTTTGTCCTTTATGTGGCCATTCATTTACTCTGCTGTTATTTGTCCTACAAAACTGAGGAGAAGGATGTATTTGCTACACACAGGAGTAAACTGTTGCATCCTATATCATTAAAATAATGTGCAGTTTGACTCCAAATCTCATCTAATCCAACTTTCTTAAGGTTGCTAGACAAATGCCTTGGAGAAGCATGTGGTATTGGCAAAAGTCATTCCTGAGTGATTTATTTAGTGTGTTAATTAGAGAAATATACTACCTCTAAACAGAGAAATTCTATCGGGACTAATTGCTAAGAAGAAATTAAAGAAAATTATTAGCTCACTTTTCCCTCTGTCTTCTGTGGACCTGAACTGCATTTCCAGAAGCAAAAAGCAAAATCTATTGTACACATACTTTTGACAATTAAAAGAGGAGTGGTGAGAATTGGAATTGCTCCCAGAACAAATTCTCAGGTTATTTAATATTCTGTTTCTTGGAAGATTTCATTGTAGCTCATACCTTACTCAATGTACTTATCTCAAAGCAGTTTGATGTACACAGTGTATATTTTAAATTGATGTAGCAGTGTGAGTTGCTATTCCACAGTTAATTATTAGATAATGAATGCAAGCAACGTCAGCGATTAGGATACATAGATGGATGGACGGACGGACAGACGGACAGACAGACAGATGATAGATTATTTTCATTTAGATTCAAAAGGCATTACCATCTGATAACAGAATCTTTTTAATAAGAAACTAATTTCTGCATTCTTTCCCCAGAAGAGTACTATTTTCTAAACTGCTTTGTAGGAAAGCTGGGCTCCGCTCTATAAACTTGATCTATGTTTCACTTGTTTTCAGGGTGGAGGAGGCAGTTGTGTCTACTTATTTTCCAGTTGTCCATCCAGTCATGATTGCAGTTTGCTGTTTCCTCATCATTATTGGAATGCTGGGGTATTGTGGAACAGTGAAAAGAAACCTCCTCTTGCTTGTATGGGTAAGATTTCTTTTTATTCATTGATGTATCATTTAATGTTCAATTGAAGAAATGTTCTGTGTGTGTCTATGTGTGTGTGTGTGTTTTTTTATTTAAAAAAGCTTGTTAATAGTCACTGCCATTAAAAACAAGTGTCCTTCTTAGAGGTAGAGAACTTTTAGAGGTTCAAGGGCTTGCCTAAGTTTTGTAAAACATGCTAGGGGCTATGTTCCAATAGCCAGAGGGCTCAGGATGTCTGAAAATCTACAACATTGAAGGTCCAACATTTTGCCCTTTCAAATCTTCCAATCCCTTCTCCCATTCAAGAATGGCCCAATTATTTGGTCTATACACATTGGAGCTATGAAAGGCATGCTGATAGCCATCATGTGTACTAAGCCATGTTCTTTACTCCCAATTCAGATTTCACCAAGGCAGATTCCAGCGTACAGGAATAAGATATTTTTCACATTTCTGAACTGCCCGTCTCCTTCAAAGAGGAAAGCTGGGCGATGTAAAATAAAATGTCAGAACATAAAAACAGTATGTAAAAATTAAAATTACAATTACAATTTCAAAATTATTTTTTTAGAAGGAGACAAGAATGATTAAGACCTGTTAAAATTAATTAAAAAGACGAAGGGAGGGCTTTCAGGCCACCCACCAGCCCCACCACTGAATGCTTTTTTGGGTTCTCCATGTGAGGCTACAGAGCATGTTTTAACTTCTTTTCAGGAGGTCAGGAGAGTGGGGGGCCTTCCATTTTGGGGGGGGGCAACTGATTATCAGACTTTTATGGTGGGATAAGGTCTGAGTGAGTTCATTGCTCAATCTCAAAAATTCAGTTAGCCTTGCTTGCCCTCCATGCTCTTTAGCTGGGGCACACTAAGCAAGAACGGTAATAAAACTAGAAGACAGCACAAGTGTAGCTTGCATTTGATTTACTCTTTTCTTTGGTCAGCAATGCATGCTGAAAAAGATCTTTAAAATAGTAGTTGATTACAAACAAAGTAAGAGTCAGCAGGGTTTGCTGGCTGCAAAAGAAGAAGACAAAGGCAATTTTAAGCTGTATTAAGAAAAGTTTTCAAATCATGGGAAGAAATAGCTCCACATAATTCTGCAGCAGTCAAAATCCTTTTATAACAACCCCCTCAAAAATTTTAAGCCCCTGGGTTTTTCTGCCTGTGAAAGTCTCAGAATAATGTTTTTTTATATAGTATTTTGCAGGGCAGTGAAAACAAACAAAACAAAATGAGCCAATGGAGTTTTGACTTTTCTATTTTTTCTCTTTTCTTTATTTGAAATGCCGGTGTAGGAAAAAAAAAATCCTAGTGATTGCTCTTTAACACAATCTGGAAGTAAACACATGTACTGTGTGTAGAGCAATCAAACTTCATTAAATCAAGCCTAGACATTCCTGAAGCTCTTAACCAACAATATTTCACTCCTAGGAGCCTGAAAACCAGCTCTTGCTGGCTCAACTGATAAGCAAAAAATAAATGATCTTTTCCTAAATACACTACATGTCTTGACTAATTGTTAAATAAGCTGTTTACTGTTGTAATGTGGAGATGCGCAAGCAGGAATCAATAATTCATTCATCACACTAATAAAGAAAATGTAGTGGCTCAGAGAATGAGCTTATGGTAAAACCAGATGAACTGAAGGATAAAGAAAACACAGTGAAATATTAAGACTTTTCTGCCCCCTTTATTTTCATTCTTGGGTTTTGTTTTGTTTTTTAAACTGAGGAGTTAGAGCACCTATTAAATTGAATTTACTCCAAAGTTGAATCCTTCTCATTTAATTAAATGGAAAATAAATGGCTTTCAGATTTTTCTTCAAAAGATAATATTTTGATTAAAATTAAAATATCCCACTCATAATACAAATATAGGCTAAGCATATCATATCAGGTATCAGGATGAGCCTTTTCCTAAGTTTCTTTCTTTGACTTTTAAGCAACTACGGACTCCTATCCCTCTTGTCTAATTGTTTCCTCAGCATTATCTCTTCTACCTTTATACAAGGTCATTTATGCATTCTGTTACAGTCATTGACTAATATTCGTTACAGTGATAAAAAGTGATATGCTATGGACAAGTGGAGAGAGAGAGAGAGAGAGAGAGAGAGAGAGAGAGAAGACGATACTACGGTAGTAGTCCTTGGGTTATGACAGCAATTGGGACCAGAATTTCCATTGCTAAGCAATATGGTTGTAAAAAGCCCAATAACATGTTATCACATTGCTTAGCCATAGCAAGCAGTATCAGTTGCCATTGTTAAGAAAGGACCATGCGATCACAACTTATGATTTCCTGACAGCTTTCCTTTGGTGACTGCCATTTGCTACAACATTCTAATTGCAAGGCAGGCCCTCAGCACCTGGCTCAGAGTCACATGACTGCAGGGGTAGTGTGACAGTGGGAATTACAAGGACCGTATAAGTGTCATTTGTTCAGCCCTTTCATAACTTTGAATAGTTGTTGAATGAATGATTTTAACTTGAACGTTACATGTATTGTTGGAGACATTGGGAAAATGAACAAAGATACTTCAAGAGAATTCTGAAGGGTAAGAGGAGAAGATCAAAGATCACAAGGCAGATCCAGAAGAAGATGGAGAGACAAAATTAAAGACATACTACAACATCAATTAAAAATGGTTGTGACCACCAGAAGAGAAAGATCCAGAACTTTGTATCTCCCTTAACACCCGAAATGGTAAAAGAGGAAGTAAAGAGGAAGTTAAGAGGAATGCTTCATTTAAGGAATGATTGTTTACAGTGGAAAAATCTGTTGCCTTTCCTAGTCCAGTGTACTATATTTGAAGTCTGCGACATTATAATGGGAATATTTTTGAACATTGAAATCACATTGCTGATGCTGTTCATAGAATATCTTCTATGATTAAAAAAAAAAGGAAAATATAGCCGTCATAAAATATAAAACAATTATTAGAAGTGAAGCCGATATATTTTTCCAATGTGCTAGTTTCCAACTTATGATTGCCCTTTTTCTCTGGATAATCATTTGTCATACAAAAACTTATTTATTTTCTTGTATTTTTTTTAATAAATAGAAGACTAAGAGGCATAGTTGGAAGTATGGTACCGGTAATACTTGCTTACTAACTGATTTCATGCTGCAACTATTCAAAGTTTTGGCACTAAAAGAACTCTCTGCAATCGATCCTCACCTTTACAGCAGTCACAGCATCCAGCAGTCATGTTCTTCATAACAGGCACATATTTATGACTGTTGCAGTGTCCCGTGGTCATGTGATTGCCATTCATGTACTTTGCAACCACCTTGCAACAAACAGAGTTAATAAACTAAACACCTGTGCTTAGTGATTGAATTGCCAGTCCCAATTAAATGATGACTGTCTAATCGAATGCTGTATCTTGAGTCTTTGCTTCATACTTTATTTCAGTAAAAAGTGACTTAAGACAGAGAGGAAATTTGTTTGTTAGTAAAACAGACACCCATGGCACCAGATTAGTGGCTCATTCCTACATGTATTGAAGTAAACCTTCTATTCTCATTTCGTTTGCTGGAGAGGGCTTACAGGAATAATAGTCTTAAAACAAACTCATGGCAGGCCGGATGTGTCATGTGCTGGCCACGCTCATGCCCGGTTTAGCGAAGGGAAAAAAAAATTGCGATATGTCATGTGATGATACCGTGACACCCCTGGTCTAAAATAACTAATGGACATTTGGTTGACCACATGCTCTTGACTTTTGAAAATTTCATGTTCCTATTCTAGTATGTTTATGTGATCCATTGCAAAAGTCATGCTGGGATTCTACAAGAACAACATAAATTTCAAATTTACATAATAAAATATGTAATATATAACATTATATACAATTTATATAAGATAAAATGTCATTGGGGTTCCTATATTCTGTTTGCCCCAAGTTTTCTTTCTAACGTCATCTTTGTCTTCACTTACTCACAAAATGCTATCTGGAGGTAAAATATAACTCAGATGGAAGCCTTTTGGTTTAATACAAGATAAACACGTCTAAACTGAACTGACATGTTTAGCCAACCTCATCCCATTGGAGGCTCACACATTTATTATCTGTTACTGTCCTATTTACACTTATTTGACAGCTATCTGAGCAGAAAGTTTTAAAATGAGAAGGCTTCCATATGGTTAAAATGCAAGATGGGTGCATCTGTATCAATTGGCTGCATTAAATGAAAATAAGCTGGCTAACTGAGCATAAGCAACACCAATGAAAGCTGATCTGGACATACAGTATAGAAGAGAGTGGGCACAATTATCTGCCTAGATTAAATAACATTCAGCTTGAGAAATATAGTCAATGTGCTTTTTTTGAACTTCCAAACTCCTATATGTATGGAAGCATATTGCTTAAAAGAAGTGCCATCTTCCTTATGAGATTGCCCTCCATTGTGTATGTTTAGATTTTAGTTCTTTTAAGGTTATTGTTTGTCACTAATGGTAAGTATTTTGTTCTGCTTTTAGGTGAAGATTAGGTGACTGTGCTCACATATTCTTACATGTTAATTATTTCTTAGCTGATAGTAAGTTTTTTTATCTTGTTAATTAAATAATAGGTGAAAATATAGGACACACTCAATAGCCTGATGCTATTAATCTCCTAAAAAGGGTTGATGAATGGAAACACTTCTGTTCAATTTCTTGCCTGTGACCTGGGATGTTTTACCATATTTTTACAGTGCCTTAGCCACACTGCTCTAATTTCCACTTTCTAGTCTCTGATAAACAGTTTGAATTAAATCTGTGAATGCCTTAATTTCTACCTACCATGAAACATTGTTGTGAGAAGGAACCACCAGCTGCCAAGCCACTATTCTCCTAGTGCACTTTATAATATGGAGCTGAAATCAGAGTTCTTTCTTTGCTTTGCTTTTCAAAGATACCCATGCTTGTCCAGAAATAAATGACACAGCAATGCCATGAGATGAGAGGGGCGCAATTCTAATTCTGCATGGAAATAATGTTGTAATAGAGATATCATTGATCTTCTTCTTTTGTAATCAATTTTGTAATCAATGCTGCATCTTGCCAATTAGACAATTTTCTTTAGTAAGCCCTGCAACAATGATGGGCAGTAAGAAAACACGATACAATTTGGATTTCACACATTGTCCTGGAATGACTCTTGGCAGACAATGCATTGCACACAACCCCAAGAATATGAAATCACACAGATGAAATTTGGGGGCAAAATGACATTTAGTGCCATGATTGTTCTTAGGATTTTACCAGTGGAGGAATTCAATTGTTTTTACTACTGGTTCTGTGGGCGTGGCTTGGCGGGTGTGGTGTGGCTTGGTGGGCATGGCAGGGAAAGGATACTGGAAAATCTCCATTCCCATTCCACTCCTGGGAGAAGGATATTGCAAAATCTCCATTTCTACCCCACACTGGGTTGGTATTTGCCGGTTCTCCGAACTACTCAAAATTTCCGCTACTGGTTTTCCAGAACTTGTCAGAATCTGCTGAATTGCACCCTGGGATTTTACTTTATAAATAAGGAAAGGTATTGGACCAGAAGGCAAATCTCTCCTATTTCCATACTATTTAGTTCCTATACCAAATAATGCTGCGATAATTGGATTTTTTGCTGCTGAATTTGAACGGATATGATTTTAACTTGTGTGTGGGAGAGTATGTAGAATTGAGGACAGTTATGAAAGTGGGTTTCCTTCTAGAGACTTACCAATTATTATCCCACCTCCTTGAAAATAAAAACAATGAGTAAAGGGGAGGAAAAAATTGCAGAGATATTATAGTCCATTGGAAATCTAGTTAGCTTGTACTTCCTATTTTAATGGAGCCAGAGTCCCCAGAATTGTCATATTGTGAAATCTGTGACGTTAGAATCGGGATCTAATACTTTGGAGGCTGTACATGTGAAATGTTCTACTGAAATGCTTGATCAGATACTTGTAACGTTTATGGAAATATATTCAACATGTATAGTACTGGTTATCTTTGTTTTGTGGTTCCTTAAATCTATGAAACTAAAGCTATGTAGGACCAAAAAAAAAAGGAAGGGAAATAGAGAAGGAGTCCTCATGTATAGCCTCCAAAACATAGTCATTTTCCAAGATTTTGGAAATAAAATTTTCCACACAACCTTCTGAGGGAGCTTCTTTCTATTTCATTGTAGGGTACCATAAGGCTTATGTCTTTTCACTAACTTATTTAACAGAATGTTCAGAGGTGGGTTCTTACTGGTACAGACTGGTTCTACCGAGTAGGTAGTAAGCCACTGGTGATGTCACGGAGCCAGTTCTGGTATGTGGATGCCCCGATCTTTTTTTTTGAACTCTTTTTTTTGGGGGGGAAAATTTTTTTGAAATTGTTTTGGGATTTTTTCTTCTGCGCATGCGCAGAAGCTGAGTTTCCGGCACTGCGCATGCTTATTTTTGGCCTTTTTTTGGGAACTTTTTCAGATTTTTTTCTACTGCGCATGTGCACGCTCACAAGGTGCACTCATGCGGCCTGAGAGACAGCGAAACGGCTGTGAGGTAAGTTAGAACTCACCCCTGAGAATGTTGCAGTTTACTTGCTGAAGAGTAGTAGCTATTTAGGCAGAATACTGCAAGTGTTTCATTGACTGCCGTTATGTTTCCAGATAAAGACCTGGTTTTGACCTGTAAATCTCATTGTGGCTTGGATGTTAATTATCTGCAAGACAATCTTCTCCAGGTTTGCTGATCCTATGGATGCAATCTGAGAAGACATGATATTAAGAAGATGAGGGTCCAGAAACAAATATTTTCAATGGTTTTCCTTGCCTTGTGGAACCTCTTTGTTAACTTCTGGGAGGGTAGCATAAGGCAGATCTGTTCTGCTGAGCTTTTAGAGCCCAATGTATTACAGCTGCTGCAAATTTTGGCTGATACTATTGATTATTTAATTGTTTTATTGATTGTTTAATGTATTTGAATTTTGTAGTTAGTGACTCACATTTTGTTTGGGGCAGCATATAAATAACCTGTAATGCTCCTAAAATTCATTTCAAAAATAAATAATGAAAACCACCCACAGAGACAGACACCCAGACACAGACATGCACAAGGTCTAATTTTATGGGGAAAATAATCATTGCAGAAATAATGGATTGATTGGAAGCATCTAGGCAACCACTATAGAATGCAAGATTGATATTTTAAAATGTCTGTTATTTTTTAATTCATCAGATCTTGTTTTGGTCTGCTCCATTTACTTTTCATGACAATAACCTCACTTTTGAGTACAATTGCTGGGCAAAGTGCCCGACATCAAATAGGACTCATAGCTCTGCATTAAGGGAACAGATGCATGAATAAGTAAGGAAGAAATACCATGTCTAATTAGTTGTCTTCAGGACAAAAAGGCCACGTATAATGATGTCTTACAAACAGCCAAATAAACAAGTGGGGATTAGTGATCATTAGTGACCATTTTGGGCACTTCCTTTTTCATTCATAAGATTCTCGGAAAGATTAGCAGATTTCTTCAGAAGCAGATTGAGTGAATTTGAGATGATGCAAAATTAAACAAATGCGTCACTTTTAGCCATTTAGGCAAAGAATAACTCTGCCTTCTAAAAAAAATATTAATCAGTAAGATTCTGCTTTGTCCTTTTGTTGCAGTGAGCTCAGGCAAGGCTCTGTTGCAGCTCTTCCAAGAAATTATAATTACTTGGTTCAAAGCTTCTCTATTCTATGTAGCTCTTCCTTCTTATACTAGATATCTAAGTGGCAAGAAAATTACGTAGCATTTTGGTAAGAACTACGTGTAGTGGTTTGATTCATCATCATGCTGCTTTTATCTCTGAAAAAGGATACAATATACTTTTCCCACAGGGTTCCAGCATAATGTCAGCAACCAAGCATTGCTGAGAAAAAGTTGGACTTATTTTACCATTGCTCTTCTGGTCCAATAGTCCATCCCTCTGGTTGGCCTCACACCAGAGGTTTTTGAGAATACAAAGAGTCAGAATTGGGCAAGCAGAGCCAACTTTTCTCAGTTGATACCCGATAATGATCCCCAGACATGTCCAAAAGCCATTTCCCTGTGCATATGAAAATGAGGCCTTATCTCTCTGCATCATCTGTGTCTCCCTGGTCTACTCAGCAAGACTAAGCTTGCCTATTAATGCTCATTCTTCCACATCCGCCCCAGTTGAGCAGAATGTATAAAAACGCACTCTTTCCGAATAATTTGAGACAAGATTTTCACAACAGGAATTTGCGAACTGATGCTTCAAAGTCCCTTGTATGGACTTGAGTATCTTTTGGGGGGTTCTTCTTCACTCTATTCTCATTTCTCCATATTTCGGTATTTACAGGCACAGCTCAGAATTTCAGATTCTTTTTAGCACTTCGCACTTGCTATTGTAATAAAGTGCGAAAGTGATTGATTTGGAATCATTTATTTTATTTTGCAAGATTTATGTGGCTGCCTATCTAATTCAACATAATCGTGAATGACTCACAACAGCAACATGCAAATAAAAAATAGCAAAATATTAAAATAAATAAATAAAATCAGTGCAACCCTTAAAGCCTGAGCAGATGTTTCTGAAATGGTCAGGTAAAAATCTGTGCTCTGTCATCATGACGTTGTACTTTTGGTTAAATTAGATGGGGCGTTGGTCCTACCTGATACGCTCC
>JANHFT010004542.1:366912-381373 GCA_032467955.1 Pseudoxenodon macrops | reverse complement strand
TTTTTGGGGGGAGGCTGCATGCCTCCAAAATGTTTCTGTCTGCCATCTAATATTGTTCAAAATGACCAGGAGATCAGTAAATCAATTAGCTGGTTAAGAAAATGGCTATCTGCAAACCTGGCCTAATTATTGAAGAAGTTAGCATATAGTCAACATTAAGTTTTATGTCATAGTTGTTATTAAAAGATCTTTTTCTCTAAGGAAGCCATGCATTGAGGAAGGAAATTGTTGAGGAGTATAAATATCAGAGCAATAGCTTTGGAGAGCCTATTTAAAAGTCCCCCCCCTCTTTTCTCTGGACTGTCTTTTCCATAAGCCTTTTGCAAAATGCATCAAGTCGGAACCACTAATGTTTTGTCGGTTTAATGAATTTTTTTAGCATAAGCCTTGTCGATTTAATAGGAGGATGTGCTGAAGCAGTACAGTGAAGTATAGTTTAAATTGCTGACCACATAATTAATAATTTCTGCATTTCTGCAGTTAAGGTTTATGAACATCTGTGAATTAATTTCACTATTGCTATGAAATCGAGTAGTACAAAGAACAGGTTTATAGTTCTGCTTTCCTTTTTATTTATTTTTAGCAGCAAAAGCAAATGGGATAAGCAGGGTAATAATGATAATTCCCTTCTTTTACAAGGACAATTTTGTGTTGTTTGTCTTTCCCCACTAAAATATTCTGGTGTTTAAGATAATGGCATTTCAGTAGAACATTAAAATCTCAGAGAATAAAATATGCTATCCGTGTTGGTGGGGATCAGCCCTTCAAGCTTCAGAGAGTGATTAAACTTCCATTTAATTCAATGAGTATATGGTCATGGATGGCTCTTTCAAGATTAGCTCATCTCAGAGCAATCTATTTTCCTGAATATTGAACATTATAGACAGCAATAACTGTTTTCTATTATACAGCAGCAATGTTCTGATAATAGCATGAAATCCTGCACTGTAAAGTGAGACAATCACATGAATATCATTACTAATTTCTTGGTCTTTTTTCTGTGATTTGATTTATCTAATATAGGTAGTCCTTTTTGTAATCTTGGGCTCTTTTTGTATTGCACCGATAAAGCTCTTTTAAAGTAATTTTTCTACCTTTCATTCAATTCTATGGCTCCTTGTCTCTCATTCTTGCCATTTGGGTGATGATGATTTGTGAGCTGTTTTAGCTAGCCTTCATAATTGCTCGCTTCCAAGGAAAGCACCAAGTTTTTACTTCTATAGCTATCCCCAGTTCTAGTAGTTATCATGATTGTAGAACCTTCACTTTATTTCTCTGAAATTTGCTATGTCTATTACACGCAAACGACAACTGTTTTTATGCAACTTTAAATGGGTTCAATCTCAAACAATAACACTGCTATTGCAATAAAGGTTATTGCAAACCTTTAAAAACACAGATTTTAAAGAATTATTTTCTAAAAAATTCCATCAGTTTTCAGTGATGTTTTGCAATCAGTTTGGTGTAGTGTTTAAAGGTGCTGGCCTTGAAACCAGGAGACTGTGAGTTACATTCCTATCTTAGACATGAAAGCCGGATGGGTGACTGTGGGCCCAACCCACTTCATAGGGCTGTTGTTGTGAGGAAATTAGAAGGAGGAAGGAGTATTAGGAATGTTTGCCACCTTGGGTTGCTTATAAAGTAATAAAGACACAAGAAAAATCTTAATAAAATAAATTTCATCCTGACCTAATCGATTTCGTCTTGTTGGGTAAAAGCAGAAGTGCTAGTGCCATTTATGTGTTTATTTTTGCCATACTAGACTAGATAATAAGGGACTGAAAGTTCCTTTTTCCAATTATTACACAGAACTGAGTACAAGTTAGAATGGAAAAACAAGTGAACTGTTAACAAAGATAGGCAGATAGACTATACACAGCTCCAACTGATACAGTGTTTAAAAAATGGCAAAAGCCTTAGCTTGATGGAATCCTTACTTCTGACCATGTTGGCTTGTTCCAGATACAGAAAGGGTTTATATCCGTGATGGTGAACCTATGGCAGGCGTGCCACAGGTAGCACATGGTACCTTTTCTGTGGGCACACAAGCCCTTACCCTAGGTCAGCTCCACCGCGCATGCGTGCATGCCTCCCACTGGCCAGCTAATTTTCGGGTCTTTGCCGTGCATACAGGAGATACACACGCATGCCCATGCTTCCCCTCCCTTCCCAGGAGTCTCCATGCATCCCATTTTGGATGCCAGGTAAGTACAGGGCTCGCACGGAGGCTCTGGCTAGGGGAAGCCGTTTTCGCCCTCCTGAAAGCTCCAGGAAAGCCTCCGGAGGGCGAAAAATGGGCTGTTTCTGGCCTCTGGAGGCTTCAGGGATGCCTGCTAGGCCCAAAACAGGGCATGGGGGTCAGTGCGTGGGGGGTTGCGTGCACATGCGCATGGGGCAGGGCAACACTGGTTGTGTGTGCATGCTCAGGGTGGGGTGTGCATGTAGGGCATGCTTTATGGGTGTGGGCACTTGCGTATGCTATTGCGTGCATGTACAGTTTTGGCATCCGAGGGGAAAAAGGTTAGCTCTCACTGGTCTATATTCTTCAGTAGAATGGAAAATGACATTTTTCATATGAAAGACATACTTTTTCTGTAGCCATTTGCTTATACTACAGAGTTGAGCAGGGCTCTGTTTAAGCTTTGAGTGTGCTCTATAGTAATTTCCACATTGTTGTGTGCTCTTGATATTTTTAACGGTTTAATTAGGCAATAAAAATAAGTGTCATTGTGTGATTAAAAACTGTGAAAGTCTTACTGGAGTTTTTCTTAAAAGCAACATAAGAAAGTAGGGTTTTGTTATATCCAAAAGAATAGAATACAGAATAATAGAATTGGAAGGGAGCCTTGGAGGTCTTTTGGTCCAACTCCCTGCTCAAGCAAAAGACCCTGTACTACTTCAAACAAGTGGCTGTCCAGTCTCTTAAAAGCCTCCACTGCTGAAGTACCCACAATTTCTGAAGGCAAGCTATTCCACTGGTTTATTGTGCTCACTGTTAGGAAGTTTCTCTTTAGTTCTATGTTGCTTCTCTCCGCGATTAGTTTCCATTCATCGTTTTTTCTCTTGCCTTCTGATGCTTTGGAAAATAGGTTGATCCCCTCTTCTTTGTGGCAGCCTCTCAAATATTGGAACACTGCTGTCATGTCGCTCCAGTCCTCCTTTTCACAAGATTAGCCATACTCAATTCCCACAACTCTTTTTCATATGTTTTAGTCTCCAGTCCCCTAATCATCTTAGTTGCTCTTCTCTGCACTCTTTCCAAAGTCTCAGCATCTTAGAAAACTCTGTTAGGAAGCTATTTCAGAGCTGATGATAAAGATCTCTTCAATAATAAGCCTTTATTAGGAAAATGGGTGAAAGATAAATGGCATTTGGCAAATAATGAACAGGTGAAAGATTTTTACTTTAACTTGGCCTAATCTTACCATCGTACAGTGAATCTGTAAATTGACTTGCTTTTGTAATAAGCCAGACCAAAAATGTGTAATAAAGGCAATACTGTATTAATTTTTAGGCTCTCTTATGATTGGATGTGTAGACAGAGCCAAATATGTGAGAGCATCAGATAAAATCCAGAGATTTGTGTTTCTTGCAGATAAGGCTTGCATGTGAAATGTTTTTCCCCCCCATGCCATATATTCTAGAATGAATTGCCTTAGGGTCTTCAGAGAACCCTAATACTTTATTTATTTATTTTGTCAAGCATATATAAGATAACAGATAAAAGTATAAACATGATTATGAATATATGAAATGGATACGAGTAAAAAGGGACATTAGGACAGGGATGGTAGGCGCTTTGGTACGCTTATGCACGCCCCTTACAGACTTCTTAGGAATGGGATGAGGTCAACAGTAGATAGTCTAAGATTAAAGTTTTGGGGGTTTGGAGAAGAAACCAGAGTCAGGTAGTGCATTCCAGGCATGGACCACTCTGTCATATTTCCTGCAATTGAGTTTGGAGTGGTTTACCTTTATGGTTTACTAAATAACTTTCTAGGAAACCTTATTGAGTGCATTGGAGAATTGGGGTTGTTTTAGCAATCTCTCTTTGCTCACAAAAGTATTTTTTGACTAGATACTTTATATTTGAGACAGATGAAAAGATGTTTCATTTCTGTTCAATTATGCAAGAATGCATGGATAAAAACTTGGAATCAGTTTTTATTGGTTGAATAACAGTTATTCTTCTTTAACACAACCCAATTTATAGGACTTTGTGAGGAAACTAGGAGGAAGAATGAGCACTATGTATGTTCACTGCCTGTAATTATTTATAAAAATGATAAAGGTAGGTTAAAAAAAATCTAAAATGTAATCTAAAAAAATTATTAACTTGAAAAATGATAAAGTATATAGTTTATATATGGCAGGCAAGGAAGTACCATACTCTTGTGGAAATATATGTTGTGTAAAATAACCTTTACTTTTAAAAAAGTCATTCTGTAAATAAACAATCTGTTAGTATCTGTGCACATCATAAATCTTCACAAATAATTCCAGGATGAGTGAACCATTTAGTTCGGTACTGATTTCCCTGAAGAGAAAAGCTACATTTCTTTTGTTGACCTAAGATTGCAATTTCATTTACAGCTTATCTCTTGTGGAACAAATTTCCTTTTAAGGATCCGGTGACATTAATTTCTTTTCTGAATGACTCCTCCTCCCTCCCCAGTTTGGGAAAACATATTTCATCAGGCATCCAGAAGAAACCAGAATTTGATTTGGCACTCAAGAATTCAACTTCTAATTATTTTAATCAAAATCTAAAAACAGTATCTTCCAGATGGATCTGTGTGCAGTTTCGTATTAGATTTTAATTACAATTGGAGAAATAGTAATCTTAGGCTATAAAAGCAGGGTTGTTGGGAGGTTTTCGGCTCAACTTTTCCTTCCAAATTTGTTTTGGAAGTAAATAATTTTTGAGAATGGTGTGTGCTAAAAGAAATCTGTTAGCTGGTGGGAAATGCTGTATGTCATGATTTTAACAATTTGGGATTGTTATTGTTTGGAGGACAGCATGCAATATCGTATATGTCCGTTTTTATTTTATTTCTCTAAAGTTTTTATTCTGTACCCTATAGCATCTCTAATCACTGCTGAAATAGAGGACAATTGAAAATCTCATTGCATTACAATGTGAAAACAGAATCAAAATTGAATTATTCATCCTTATCACCATCATCACATCATCTCTAGTCCTTGAAATCTTTGTTACTGAGTTTAGGAAAAACATGTGCAATATCTACAAATATGCTTTAGATTGTGTTTCTGAACAATCTAGGAATCTAGACACTCCAATCCATTCTCATTTTCTTCTGGCTTCTTTCTAGTTCACTAGTATTAACATTTCTTGTCCAATTACCCCGTATTTCTCGGAGTATAAGACCGGAGTATAAGACGCATCTTGTTTTTGGGGAGGAAAATAGGGAAAAAATCTGCCTACCAGGTATTCATTTGGCTAACGTCCTTAGTCTGGTCAGCTTTAGCACATTATTTTATCCCCTGGTTAGGGCTGAAAAAAAAGCTTCTAAAGCACAGCTGATAGAGAGAAGCAGTGAAAAAAAGCCTGCAAAGACTTAGGGCTGAAAAAAGATTCTTCGGAAGGAGTAGCAATGAAAAAAGACTGCAAAGATCGCTTCACTCACTAGCACCACATTAGGGCTGAAAAAAACCTTCAAAAAAGCTACATTCAGAGTATAAGACACATCCAAATTTTCAGCCTCTTTTAGGAGGAGAAAATGTGCTTCTTATACTCTGAAAAATGCGGTAACTTGTTTGGTTCTCCGTGGATTATTTTATAAATCTACTAGGGATTTTAATACTTCATTAAATCTTCATGTTTATTTGCCAATATCTGACTCCTATGTATATTAACTATATAAATATAAGTATTTGAAAAATAGACGTTCCCAGCTTGGTCCATTGGACTAAAAATTATAATAAACAAACGTCCTTATCTTCATAAACTGCAAGTATGATGATAGAAGACAATGCGGAGAATTCTTTAGTCAGTACTTCTAAGCTTCTTCCTTTCTTTAGAAACTGTGGGCACTCATAGACAATGAAATTCAAGGTCTTTCATGCCTTTCTGAGCTGAGGTCATAACCCCATCACCTTTTTGATAGCTAAGTAGCTACAGCAACTATTGACAGGGAGGCTGTGGTATCAAAGCAGTTCATTCAGCAGTACCGAGAGAAATATGGCAAGCAAATATGAGAGAGAAAGGAAAGAGATGGGGTAAGAATGTAAAAGTGAATAGGATTCCTATGGGGTCTGTGTGTGTGCATGTGTGCCTGCCTTCCAAGCAATCTTGGCCCCTGAGGACCACATACATTCTAAACTGGCTTTCTTCATACATTTTTTATTTTTTTTCTAGTGTTTTTCCCATAAGTGCAGGCAGGATCCATATTTTTTCAGATCAACAAGTGTTGACCCATTGGGCCACAGGAATTGACCAAACTGGCTTGTCACCCAAGTCTGACATCATGACAGAGAGAGTATGACCGGTTGAAAATCACCTAGCCAGGCAAACTAGACCTCCCAATCTCCTGGTTTTCTACCCTGGTACCTTAATGACAAAATTGTTTCTCTTCATACAAATATTAATGGTAAAGAGTACTTTATCTCAAGAATGTGTGGCTATATATGTGCTGTATATTTAAATTGCTCTAAAATATCATGGGAAAATAGTCCCTTCAGATATAGTTTGCTAAACTACAACTCTCAATGTCACCTAGTATGACCAAAGGTATAAGTGATCGTGAATCTTTCAGCAATTCTGGAGAGCATAGATATTTCATCCCTGCTCTCTCATCTCCTCTGGAAAAGGCCTATTATTTATTTGTTTGTTCTAGAAAATGGAAATTTTACTGATAGAAATGTGTATGTATATTGCATAGAACACATACTCATCATTCCTAACTTCTGTATCCTGCAAGTTTCTTATTTACCTTATACATGTGAATAATACACAGGTAGTCCTGATTTTGAGGTAATAACATATACTAAATAGTTGATGCTTTTGAGATTTTTATCCCTTTTCTTTAATTAATGACGAAGGCCTCTCCCAATTAATTGGGAATAGTCCTAGAAATTGCACTGATGTGACTGAATAATATTTTCTCTAGGGATTTTGGGTAAAAAAAAGAGAAGGCAACCTCCATTATTTGTTTATAACATTATGTGGCCATGTAGGTTTGAGATAAGAACATATTGCCTTTGAGATATTATTATTTATTTGTTATGATGAATTTTCTCATTTTCAAAATGGAGGAATGAAGGGGGGGGAAGGAAAGAAAAGAAAGAAAGAAAGAAAGAAAGTAAGAAAAAGAAACAAAGAAGAACCATATGAATAAGATTGTTTTCCATGGATAATTCTAGGTATCAGAATTACAAACTTAAGTTTGTTGCTGTTAAGAAATGCTTTTATTTTAAAAGAAACAAGTGGTTTAAAAACTCTTAGATCACTTCATAGTAGCACAAAGTTCTTGACTAAGGACCATGGAAATTTCACAAGGCCTCTTTGTCTTGTTATTCATCAACTTTATGCAGGCTTCCTATAGGGCACAAAACCACCAAAATGAAGGATCTTGTTTTCTTCCCTCATTTAGCTATGAATCACATCAGCCAATATATTGAACACAAAAGAAATGACTGAATTTTTGCTTATGGAATGTGTTTTTTCACACTTCCACTCTGGTAATGCTTGCTTGATTGCCTCATATGTTATTGTGAAGTCAGCCTATAAGACATACTGCATGCATGTTGATCACTGATCAATGAAATAAAAAAGCAATAATAAAGTGAAAGATGTGCCTTGGGAAATTAATTTCTAGTAATGCTGTTAACAATGACAGAAAAGAGGAAAAACTAAAAATGTTTGCTATAGGGAAGATTGTATTTTTTGAGGGTAAAAAACATTTAAAATTATTGTGTTCTGACTTTCCCCCATTTACGGCAAATAATTCTCCTAAGCTGATCTTGAATATATAATGATTTTGCTCCCATATTGCTTTTTTCTGACTGATGGCTAGTTGTGATCTTTGAGGTAGTTCAGTTTACAAATCTGCCAGAGGGAAAGCTTCAGTCTGTTCTCCCATTTGTTTTGAGCAATACATTAATTCCATTGTGTGCTCAGAAGGGCTGTCTCGATAGGACACATTCTTTGCTGTAAATTTGTTTAGCTTTGTTCTATTCATGTACAGAAGACTATGGGTAGTCCTCAAGTTACATCCACTTGTTAGGTAGCAGTTCAAAGTTGCAATGGTGATGAATGAGGGGGATTTGTAATGGGTCCTCAGAGTTTACAGCATCACAATGTCCCCATGGTCACGGCACACAATTATAATGTTGCAGCAAGACATGATCATGTGATTGTTATTTCTAACATTCTTTGCTGGTTTCTTAGAAGCAAAGTCAGTGGGGAAATCGGCAGGAAGTTGGAAGTTGCTCCTACGCTAATATTTTTTCACCAGTCCATAGTCTCTAACGCTTATCAGCACTTGGCCATCCCCCATGGCACCATGCTCAGTAGCGCCTGTTCTCCCATGATACCTGCACATCTTCTTGCATTCCCTAGTGCCTGTCCTCAGCACCTATCCATGACTCTGCGACTCACATATACCTAGCCGCCCTTTCTAGAACCTGCTTATGGCACATGCCCACCTTCCGATACTCCATAGCACCTTCCTACATGTTATTTTAACAAGCATACTTGGATACTAAGATCGAATTAAGCTATAGTAGGAATAGATGAATATACAATTTTTTTAAACCACCATTAAATCAGGAAATAGAGAAAATATAAACAAAGGCAATGTTACCCAACTGATCAAAATAGCATTGGGAAAAAAAACTTTCCCAACTAGCTATGGTTTCCCTGCCAACTTCACCATATGGTTTCCTTTCTCTCAGAGTTTTGGCAGCCAGTCAGAAAACCGGTTCCTATAGTGCCTACTACTCTGAGGACCTGCAGCCAACACTATCTTAAAGTGACTTTCAGAACCGATAGGGCTTTCCCTCAAAGCATCAGTAAAGTAGTGTCATCCAGAACAGCTTGCTATCTTAAGTGCTGATTACCCTGTCAAGCCACATTACGTCTTGGCAATTCTCTTGTCATAAGAAATTAGAGAAGGAGGGAGGTGGGGTGAGGAATGTTTCCTAGGGTTCCAGTAAGTGGCAGCAGAAGACCCAGAGGTCTTTTCCAATACTTTCTCTGATGGAGGACACATGGAGTTGGGTTTGGAGTTGTGGAACCAAAGCAGCTGTCCCCCATTTCTCCCTCTTGATAAGGGAAATGGTGTGGAACAGGCTTTGTAGCCAACAGCCCTACCATAGAGCTGTATTCCAGAAGACCCCTAGATATTTATATACAAAAGCAGTTCTAAGATGGAAGTGTCAGGGTTCCAAGTAACACCCCCAACGAAAGAAAACTCTGAGGCTTGAGTTTCCTCAAAGTTCCATTTTATTAGATATGGGAAAACCCGAATCTGAAAGCTTCCAGGTTTACCCCACCCAAAGGAAAGTTCAAGACCCTGCCCAGCACTCACATGTCCATCACACGGTCCAATCAATGCACCATCCCAACTGGAGATGCCTCCCAGTTCCAAACGGTCAGGTGCAGGGCAAGATGTCCTTGACTCTCTGATAAAATGAACGTTATTATGACTATATATCACCCTGGCTCCATACAATCCCCCCTCCCAGTTTCCCACAGTAGGAAACATGGCAGGCCTGAAGGCCCAACAAAAAAAAATGGCTTCCAGGCCTGACAGGAAGAATGGGCAAATGTGGACTGGAGAGCAAGTTAAACCTTGTGGGAATGGAAGTGGGAACATTGGCTTTTCAACTTTGGGGAAGCAGGTCATTTTGGTGCCATGAAAACTGATGCCCAAAAACCTTCTCATTCTTCATTTCCCACTACTGCGGCTAGCCATGGATTGGTAAGTATGGTGAGAGAGAGGGGGTTGTTATCACTGTGGGAAAGCCTGACTCTGTCACTGCCAAAAGGAAGATGGTCTTAAAAACCAATGACGAGGAATCATGTTAAGTTGCCCACAGCAGCTTCATACAATCACTTTGGATTGATGCACTTCAGAGGGACAAGATGGCATCACTTAGACGACAGGAAGCTGGAAGGCACTTCTTTTGAATTGGAACAAGAAGATGCCGATGGTGGTGGGTTAGGGATGGATCGAAGATGCTAAATGATGGTAGGGCATTTTCACACCATGGCAAGCAGGAAAAATAGATCAATCCATAGTCATCAAATGGTCTACATGCCCTTTAATCCACTACAATATATTTACTTGAACCTGCTGTTCAAAACGCATTAAGCAATACAGGCAGTCCCTGACTTACAACAGTTTGTTTAGTGACCATTCAAAGATGCAACGGCAGGGAAAAAAGTGACATGATCATTTTTCATACTTGCAACCATTGGAGCATCCCAATGGCCATGTGGGCAACTGGCTTGTATTTATGACGGTTGCAGTATCCCAGAGTGTTGTGATCACCTTTTGTGATCTGACAAGTAAAGTCAGTGGGGAAGCCAGATTCACTTAACAATCGTGTTAGTAACTTAACAATTGCAGTAGTTCACTTAACAACTGTGGCAAGAAAGGTTGTAAAATGGGGCAAAGCTCATTTAACAAATGTCTCACTTAGCAACAAGACATTTTGGGCTAAAGTTGAGGAATACCTATATTTACTGGAGCTTGCTTCTAGTGTACTCAAGATTTTATGCAAGTTAGGGCACTTTCTATTAGAATTTGGTCTCTGTTATTCTAGTATTCCTTGTATTCATAATTAGTGGGGGTAATATATAAGGGAGCAGTATACCTCTCTAAAGTTCCATGCTGGTGTTCGGACTTAAAAAAAGAATCTTAAGGAATATGCTAGTATTATTGAGGTTTTCCAGCTCAATTTTCCTTCAGCTGGAAGCTAACAAATAATTTCTTATATCTATCCTGGAACTTGACCTAATCATCACATAGCTTAGGCTGACTTTTAAAAATTCGAGACAGTATAATGACAATTTGGTATTGTAAGACACAGACCCGTTGGTTCAATCTCATTAACTCACAAGATGGCCTTAAATAAACCACTCTCTGTGATACGAATAATAATACTGACTATCATACTAACATAAGATTACTGGAAGAAGGAACATGTACTTTTGACTGTAGTATACAGTAGTTGAGCTGCTAATTACATCATTCTTTTCACTTTGCACTTTACTATGCCGTTCACACAGTAATGGTAACTACTAAGTACAATTGTCGATCTGTGATATTAACAGCCTTGCATGTTAATCATAATAGGAAAAACTTAAAACATGAACTGTTTGGCTGTGAAACATACTGTCAGGTCCCCAATGGGATGCTGCCATTCTGGAGGGGTTGCGGGCAGGTTTCTGGAGCTGAATTCTTTGCATGCTTTCGCTTTTTCTGTAGCGCGGGAAATTTAGGGAGGTGCCGGAAGGATGGGCTTGTTCCCAGCTTACCCAAGTTGGACAAATTGGAAAAATAGCTTGATGCTTTGCACGGGCTTTTCAGATTCTGCCTGACTTCTCTGCAATCACTTTCTCTCAATAAAAGTTTCCTTTTGAACTTCTACCATTTCAAAAGTCACACTTTCTTGAGAAGATAGTTGAGGCAGGTCCTTACATTAGGCAGAACCTGCAAAGTGATCAGCCTGGAGAGGCACAAAGTCCTACCGAGGAAGCATGGAAACAATGTCCACGCAAGGCAGTAACTAAGAGGAAGCTGAATGTTGGAGGGAAGTCTCCTGCAAGACTCATCAAGGAACTGAGGCTGAAGGATAGACAGAGGAAGCTGCAAGCCTGAGAGGGGCTGGATGGATGGGCTTCTTCCCAGCTGGAGCCAGCTTACCCAAGGTCGCAGTGCCCTGAGAGTCAACTACTATCAAGTTAACATCTCAGAGTTTCTCAAAACACCTTTGCAGTATATTATTGGGTACTGGTGGACTGGGGGAATTGGGTAGGGTTTGAAAAGGAAAAATAGCTTGATGCATTTCGTGGGCTTTTCAGATTCTCTGCAATCACTTTCTTCTCTGCAATCACTTTCTCTCAGTAAAAGTTTCATTTTGAACTGCTACCATTTCAAGAGTCATGCTTTCCTGAGAAGATAGCTGAGGCAGGTCCTTACACATACTATCTAAAACAATGCTATCAGTTTAGTGGTGAAATACAGCAGGTTCTGACAGGTTCTAGAAAACTGGTAGTGGAAATTTTGAGTAGTTTGGAGAACTGGCAAATACCACCTCTGGCTGGCCCCGGAGTGGGGTGGGAATGGAGATTTTGCAGTATCCTTCCCCTGCCATGCCTACCAAGCCACGCCCACCAAGCCACACCACGCCCACAGAACCGGTAGTAAAAAAAAATGGATTTCACCATTGAATATAAACTTGAAGCAAACCCCACATTCACTAGCACTGATGATGTTACCTAGTTGAGTAATGAAATATCTGCAAGCAAGCAACCTAGCTCAGAGACCCAGCACCAAGGATTCCATAGTTCAACCCTGAGCTACATATATTCTCTTCTATTGGAAGTATTAAGTATTTTCAGTCTATCTCCAAAGGTGTACTGAAATTCATATCTCTCTGTCTATATACACCCACACGTACACATTAAATTATATATAATTGCATTGGCCAAGAATAGATTAAAGCACTTACCTTAAGAGTATGGAAGTAAAATTAAAGATAGTTAACCTGTTAGATACGGTGGATTGTGACTTAATCACAGGTAACTATACTAGAACTAGAATAGTATTATAATTAAATCTATTTACTGACAAATAAGAGACCATATGCGGCCAGTTGGATTTTTGCTATTTTATGCAGAGAGGAGATAAGCTGTTAAACAGGAACAGCCTTTCTGAAGTCTAAATAATGAATCTTCATGTACAAATACGGCTTTGGCAGGACAGTTTCCATTTAGATGAGAAATGGTGCAAACTCAAGTACAAACTAGGGTGTGATGGTGGTTCTTCCTTGCACTTGTCCAGAACTAACTTCTAACATATTCTGCCTCCTCAGATTCTGCTCAAAGAGTTTGATACCCGGAAACCCCAGTATGAACAGCTGTCTGAAGCAGGTCAGGGAATCCTCCAGAGGCCAGGAGAGCACCCACCTACTCATGAAAGAGTGAAGCAGCAGCTGACAGAGGTGGCACAGAAATGGGATGGTTTAACAGGACAGCTGAGCGACCGCTGTGGCCGAATTGAACAAGTCATTGTCAAAAGCACAGAGTACCAGGACTGCCTGAAAAGCCTCTCCGAGAAGCTTAGCACTTTGGAGAATAAACTCAGCCAGAACTTGACTATAAGTGCGGATCCTGATTCTGTCAAGCAGCAACTGGAAACGGCTCAGGAAATAAAAGGCGAAATAGACCAAGAAATGTTACACATAAACGCGGCTCAGGTTGTATGCGAGGAATTGTCTGCGTTGGTGGCAGAAGATTACTTGAGAGCTGAACTCCTCAGGCAATTAGAAGGTGTCTTAAAGCCTTTCAAGGAGATGGAACAAAAAGCAGGTAAGTGGCAGAGCAGTTGAAAAAAATAAAACCCTAAATAGTGGGAAAATGTACCGTTTCCTGGAATGAAAATTAGCCTTACACTAAAATCAGGCTTGCAATTATCCCCCAGATAGCTAGAACATGTTTGAAAGGAAAGAGATATCCCCTGGGGCCTGAATTGTGTGGATGGGTGGTGATAGGTCTGTTTTTCTAGATTTGGCCGGTATCTTGGATCTCTGTATTTGATACTGAACAAGACACAATTGATAGAAGATTTATACACATGAACAGATTATTTCAGTACCAATGAACTACCACGTTCCTTGTTCCTTGATTTAAGGAACATTGAAGAAATCTCAACGTGTATATTTCTCCTGTGTAGATAATATTTTAAGCCCAATGGAGTTTCACACAGATTCACTGGGAGGTTTAGAATATGGAGGAATTATACTATGGAAAGCAGTACTAAATTTCAGATTTAAAAAGGGCACACTTTAACAGAGCATAAAACTCTTTTTAACAGGCGTTGGCAGTGATATTTGTATTTTCTCTGGCGCGGCTTTGAAGAAAGCTTATGTAATTACCATTTTGTAGTAAAACGTATTGCATGTTTTATTATAGACTAAAGGAGACAGTCAATTGCATAAGCAATATATGTTATTTCTATTACACTGTAGTTGGAAGCATCTCTGAAACCAATGATAACCCTGGACATGATTTTTTTTGTCAGATTCACAGGAATATCTCAATTTAAAATTCTCCCAAAGGTGCTTTTTCAAGAGTCAACTGGAGTTTCTGTTTTTTTCTTTGAAGACATTTTGCTTCTCATCCAAGAAGTCGGTCAGAGCTAAAGAAGCTTTTTCAGTCAGAGCTGAAGAAGCTTCTTGGATGAGAAGCGAAATGTCTTCAAAGAAAAAC
>JANHFT010004542.1:328235-345334 GCA_032467955.1 Pseudoxenodon macrops | reverse complement strand
TTCTTTTCATTAAACTAGACATACCCAGTTCCTGCAACCGTTCTTCATATGTTTTAGCATCCAGTCCCCTAATCATCTTTGTTGCTCTTCTCTGCACTCTTTCTAGAGTTTCAACGTCTTTTTTTTCACCTTGTCGACCAAAACGTATTTTGGATTCCAAACTATTTACTATCTTCAAGGTTCAAACCAGCAGTGAAATGTGGAATGGAGTTGTATCAGCCATCCCAACAGCAAATATCCACACTAGCTTGAATTTCCAAGACATTCCTTGTAAACACTTACAGTTTTTGCTACCCTCAACTATCAAGTGTTTCTGGCAGGATAAATCTATTAAAGCTGCCCTGTTGTATCTAGAGAGACAATCTTAATCTCTGACAAAAGGTAGGAAGCAAGACTTCAAGTGGTTTGAGTAAAAAAAAAATCTAATCACCTTTAATTGTCTCTAATAAAAGGATAAAAGGTTTCCGTGCTTCTTTTCGTTTATTTTTGTCTCTTCCACTTCCCACTGTTGTATCTAGAGAGACGATCTTAATCTCTGACATAGGTGAGAAGCAAGATTTCAAGTGCTTTGAGTCACGAATCTAACCATCTTTTAATTGTTCTAATAAAAGGATAAGAGGTTTTCGTGTGGATGGGTTTTTTTTTATTTATTTTTTTCTATATCATTTCCCACTGCAGCTCAATAGATCAAGGAGACCATGATCTAATTAACAATGATGTACACAAACTATTTCCTCCGTGTCCATTAGACAATTGCTAAAGGACAATCGGTGGCTCTTATCCTACCTTATGCAACTTTATAAAGCGGAACTTGATGGGATAACCCTTCAAATATAACTAAGATTACCGTTTCCTGTTTGATACAGGCAGGCATCAGTGATTGTGTGCTATCAAGATATGGTGGAATGCATTTAGCCCAGTAAAAATCTTTGTGGGGGACAACCCTGCAAACTTGGCCAACGATTCTTTTCCTTCTCTTCCACACAACAAATCCCACAAATACATGTATTTCTCATTGCAATTTCTAATTATGCCTAGGTATAGAATAGGTAGCACCTAGCTCATTAGTAGTCACTCTGAGAGGGAACTTGGAGTCCAAATGAACAATCACTTAAATATGAGCCAACATTATGCTGCAGCTGCCAAAAAAGCCAAGGCAGTCCTAGGCTGCATAAACAGAGATATAGACTCAAGACCACACAAAGTGTTAATACCACTTGGGAATGGCCTGGTAAGACCACACTTGGAATATTGAATCCAGTTTTGATTGCCATCATATAAAAAAGTTGTTGAGATTCTGGAAAGAATGCAGAGAAGAGCAACAAAGATGACTACGGTAGGGAACTGAAGGCTAAAAGATACAAATAATGGTTGCAGGAACTGTCTAGTCTAATCTATGTCTAGACTAGAGAAAAGAAGGACTAGGGGGTGACATGATAGAAGTGTTCCAGTATTTGAAGGGCTGCCACAAAGAAGAGGGGACCAACCTAATTTCCAAAGCACCAGAAGGCAAGACAAGAAACAATGGATGGAAACTAATCAAAGAGAGAACCAACTTAGAACCAAGGATAAATTTCCTGACAGTGAGAACAATTAATCAGTGGAACAACTTGCCTCCAGAAGTTATGAGTACTCCAACACTGGTTGTTTTTAAGAAGATGTTGGACACCCATTTGTCTGAAATAGTATAGGGTCTCCTGCTTGAGCAGGGGGTTGAACTAGAAGACATCCAAGGTCCCTTCCAACTCCATTATTCTGTTAGAATTACTATATCTTCTTCTGCATAATGTACAACCACACTTAATTGAAGAATTGAGTCATGTTTTTCTGGGGGATCATAAGTATAAACAGTTTGCTTCAATAGTCTAGATTTCCTACCTGCATTATACCAATGTCTTTACAAAGGAATGTGAAATAAAAAATGGAGCTGTGTCAACTATTCAACCATTTTTAATACACTGATCACCTTCATTTTAACTTACTGATTAAAGTGAAACTAATTAGCATACTGTTCATATTACTCAATACCTCTTTGTGATTTAGTACATGAAAACAATAATTTATCTATTTATTTAGCATCTGGCATATCATACATGGACTAGCATAATACATTAACTTTTCACCAAGATTAGTCAAATACAATAAAATATAAATGTTAGGATGCTTTATCTTCAAATACCAATGTCTAGGTCAGTGATGGCAGACCTATGGCACGCGTGCCACAGGTGGCACATGGAGCCATTTCTGAGGGCATGGGAGGCATTGCTCTGTCAGCTCCAGCCCACTTGCACTCCTTGGCCAACTGATTTTTGGCCTTGATTTTTTGGGGGTTTTTCAACCTCCGGAGGCTTCAGGACGCTTCCCTGAACCCTCTGGAGTGTGAAAAATGACCAAATGGAGGGGGCGCGCATGCGTGCATGCACAGTACAATGTGTGTATCTGGGGTTGTGTGCTGGCATGCATGTGCGCACTAGCGCACACTCACTGCCATTTTTGGTACGCAAGAAGAAAAAGGTTAGCCATCACTGGTCTAGGCCATCTAACCATTGAAGCTCAGAACTGTTTAAAATTTAAAAAAATCAAATATTGGATTATATTCCCTCAGTTTGCAGCCAGTCACAATGTGATCTACAATAATGCAAAATAGGAAAAGAACAGAGGTGAAATCCAGCAGGTTCTGACAGGTTCTGGAGAACCAGTAGCAGAGATTTTGAGTAGTTCGGAGAACCGGCAAATACCACCTCTGGCTGGCCCCAGAGTTGGGTGGGAATGGAGATTTTGCAATATCCTTCCTCCAGGAGTGTGGAGGGAATGGGGATTTTGCAGTATCCTTCCCCTGCCATGCCCACCAAGCCACGCCCACCAAGCCACACAACGCCCACCAAGCCACACCCACAGAACCAGTAGTAGAAAATTTTGGGTTTCACCGCTGGAAAAGAAAATCATACTTCCAATAACGTCTTTCCTCTCATTCCTTTTTATACTACAGACTTGACTGCAGATGTCTGCACGCTCAGATCTTTTGCAAAATTCCTTAATTTATTACCTTGTTGATTGGATTATGAATTAAGTACTTTGTCCCTTGTATGGCTCCTTTTGGAACAGAAGAGACCTGGTTATTGTGTTGAAGAATGTAAAAAGTTGCTCAGTCTGTTAATTACATTCATGGAGATTGATTGTTCTCTTTTTAAAAAAAAAAGAATTTTATTTTTTTAAGTTGATTTAGGTTTCTTCATCCAATCTTCGTGTTTTCACAGGGAACTGGCAACCTGCCCACTGAAATCTACATCCTGTTCCATGGTTTTCTAACTGCACAAAAACATTTTCTAACTGTAAATTTATATAGCTGATTATTGTCAGGCCTAATTTTTTGGTCCACAAGAAAACTCAAGCCCTACATAGTCGGCGCTGAAAACTGGAAGGGCTAATTTTGTGTCCATGGCAACCCCATGCAAAAGGAACCATCCATCCACCCACCCAAGTGCAAGATGGGTTATAATGGTAGACATTACTTAGTTCAATTGCTAAGAATGTAGTAGCTCACAAAGTTAGGATGATGAGGTGATAATCGGCAGGCTCATGTTTGAGACCCAGTTGCTGCTGTGTACCAGGGTGAATTTCTGTTCGTTGCTCCAGCTCCTGCCAACCCAGCAGTTAGAAAGCGAACAACTGCAAGTAGATAAATAGGTATCACTTCGGTGGGCAGTTTAATGGGGACATGAAAGGAGGCCCCAATTGGGAGTCCCGGGGTAACAATGAGGTCACCGTTCAATCCTTTCAACCTGGAAGCACTTTGGTGCCCCCGAAAGAAATGTAGTAATAGTAGTTCGGTTATTATCAGTAATGATCTGTCAATGTCAGCATCAAAATAACAGCTCCACTGAAATAGAACAGGGGTGTACACAGCGGTGAAATCTATTTACCTTCCCTACGGGTTCAGAAGCGCACGATTCACATGTGCGCACTTGCTTCGCTTACGTACGTGCATTCGGCACACACGCCTTTTCACCCTCTGTGCATGTGCAGAAGACTTTGCGCATGTGCAGAGGATAAAAAAAACTGGAAACGCTCAGGGAGGTGTGTGGAGCCTCGCGCTATGGCTGCCACCGGTTCTCCGAACCACTGGCGGCCGCCGCTACCTACTCGCCCAAACTGGACCTAGTAGGTAGGTCCAATTTCACCACTGGGTGTACAGAAAGTCTGAGCCTCTATAAATAGTTCCATCCTGTACCTTCCATCCTCCATCAGTTTCCTGCCCGTTGACAGGAAGTGATAGGAACTGAATCTTATTACATCAGGAGCAACCTAATTTGGGAATACCCATCTGGACGTTTTCCTGCTTCTGCTTAGACTCAATGGAAGCTTCCTTCCCAAGGCACCTTGGGTCTGATTTCCACTCTCAAACATTCACAGTTATTCATTTTGCTTTGTTTGCGATTTCCTGTGCATCACTCAAAGTCATAACGTCCGAACTCAGCAGCTGTATAAATTCTTTAAATAAAATGACATAAATTGAGCTAAAGTGCCATTTCCTTGAGTCAGCACAAAGGAATGCTAGTATCACATTTGCTCTTCGCATTGCCAAACATCATTCCCATCAGAGGTAGGTTCCTACCTGTTCGGACCGGTTCACTAGAACTAGTAGCGGGACAGCCATCTGGAAACCCCCATCCCGAACTGGTCCTCCGGCTTGAAATCCGTCCACTGGAGGATTTAATCAAATATAATCCTCTGTGCATGCTCAATGCCTCCTGCGCATGTGCAGACAATTTTAACCCGGGAGTGACGGGAGCCGCGCACATTCGCAGCAAGCGCATGCACATGCAAACCACGGGGTCCAGCATGACCCCAAACAAGTAGGGAAGGTAAATAGAACCCACCCCTGATTCCCATCTGTATTGCATAAATACAGGTCATCCTTGACTTACGACCACAATTGAGCTCCAAACGTCTAGCTAAGCGAGACATTGGTTACGTGAACTTTGCCCCATTTTACTGTCACAGTTGTTAAGCGCATCCCGGCATTTTTTTTTCAGTGAGTAACACGGTTGTTAAGTGAATCTGGGTTCCCCGTTGACTTTGCTTGTCGTAAGGTTGCAAAAGGGGATCACGTGACACCACCCCCAGGACACTGCAATGGTCACAAGTATGAAACAGTGGCTTAGCCTCCAGATTTTGATGGCATGACCATAGGAATGCTGCAATGGTCATAGGGGTGAATAATATTCATAAGTCTTTCTTTTTTTCATGTTTTAAGTCGGTGCTGAGTGATACGTGTTCTGGTTTGTGAGTGTGGCTGTTTTTATATAGGCAATTCATTTTTTATTTTTTTTATTTTTTGCTGCTGTTCCTTTTCGGCACCTCGTCAGCAAACAGAGAACATCTCAAGATAGGAAATGCAAAGGGTGTGATTTTGGGCCTCTGCCTGGACCTCTTTAGGCTGGTTTATCTGCCACTCCTATTGGCCATCTCCCAAGACTAAAATCATGTGAAATAAAGAAACTTAGGGGACGGTGCCAAAGGCAGAAATAGCCAAGGAGAAGAAAGAGATAGGTCTTGCCCCATTCATACAACTACTTTGGCCCTAAGCAACAGAACTGAAAATTGACTAACTGCTGAGTAGCATACTTTATTGAGGGAAAGGAATGTGTGTGATAGAAATGAACAAGTACCAGCCCAAATAAACTCTGCTCTTATTTTCTTGGTGTTGCAGTGAGGAAAAGTGGTTGGTTGCTGTCTTTAAAGGTAAGGATCAGGGTTGGGTTGTGGATTGTTTTGATGCTGGTTTGCTCAGGGTCACGCCTCGCACACACGCGCAAAGCACGCACATGCAGCAATAAAAAAAACAGCTACTGCGCAGAAGCAAAATCCAAAATGGCGGCACCAGGGGTGGGTTCTAACTTACCTTGCCGCTGGTTCGCTGCCTCCCACGCCGCGTGGGTGCGCCTCATGGGTACGTGCATGTGCAGTGGAAAAAATTCAAAAAAACTCAAAAAAAAAGAGGCCGAAAACAAGATGGCGACACATGCACAGTGCAGGAAACTCAGCTTCTGCGCAGAAGACAAAAAAGCCCCCCAAAAAAATCAAAAACAAATTTTTCCCCTCCCAAAAAAAACAAAACAGTGTCCACGGACCAGAACCAGCCCCGTGATGTCAACAGCGGCTTACTATCTACTTGGTAGAACCAGTAGGAAGCCACCTTTGGGCAGCACCCACAGAGACATCCAAGGAACCAGCTCTGTGACGTCAACGTCGATTTACTACCGCTTCTAAACAACCACTTAGAACCGGTAGGAACCCACCTCTGGTAAGGATACTGATGGATGCCAGTTCAGGATACCAATAAAGCAAAATAACAGTAGTGTGTCCCCATTTGCCGCCACCCCCTCCAAATAAAGAGATGATATCTGTTTCGTCTTCTTTATTGGAAGCTGGAAAAGGAGATGGATGCAAATACAGAGGGAAGTGATGAGGGCAACAGCTAGGAGGGAAATAGCTGTGGTACAAGTTGGCTAGTGACCAGAGGAAAGGGAACGGGGTGTGCTCTCACCTCCCAACATTCCACAGCACACCTTTGGTCACACCCACAACAAATGAGCTATCTTACCTCCAAGCTAACGGCTGACAATTAGATTTTATTTACCTGGAAGGGGGGAAGAAGTAAAGGAGAAAACGTCTAAAGAGGTTCTCAATCATCCAGGTCATAGTTCTTTCAAAGGTGCTTTTACAAAAAGGAAAAGTGGACTGTTTGTTGTTTTTGTTTTTTCCTTGAGGAAAAAGTAATTTCGCTTCACATCCAAGAATCTTCATCAGTTGTGACTGATGAAGCTTCTTGGATGTTCTCCTTCAGTTGGGACTAAAAGGGAAAACGTTATTTGGAAACGAGCTAGTGAGGCATTTAAGCTGATGTCATGTGTCGCCCAACACATCCAGTTTTGGTCACCACACTATAATAAAGATGTTGAGACTCTGGAGAAAGTGCCAAGAAGAGCAACCAGGATGATTAGGGGACTGGAGACTAAAACATATGGGGAATCATTGCAGGAACTGCACGTGGCTAGTCTAGTGAAGAGAAGGACCAGGGGAGACATGATAGCAGTGTTCCAATATTTGAGGGGATGCCACAGAGAGGAGAGGGTCAAGCTATTTTCCAAAGCACCTGAAGGAATAATGGATGGAAATTGATCAAGGAGAGAGTCAACCTAGAAATAAGGAGGAACTTTCTGACAGTGAGAACAATCAACCAATGGAACAAAAGTTGCATTCAGAAGCTGCGGGAGCTTCATCACTTGAGACTTTCAAGAAGAAATTGGACTGCCACTTGTCATAAATGGTGTAGGGTTTCCTGCTTCAGTGGTGGGGGTGTTGGACTAGATGACCTATAGGGCAGAGGTGGGTTCTAAATATTCTTACTGCTGGTTCGCTCAGGGGCGCGCTGTGGCTGCGTGCACGCTTTGTGTATGCACACGCATGCACAGTGCTTTAAAAAAGCTTCTATGTATATGCAGAAGCAAAATCCAAGATGGTAGCACCTATGGTGCCACCGAAAGAACCGGCTCAGGGGCGTGTCAGGACTGGGTTACTAATGGTTCTACTGAACCGTGCCATACATTACTAACTGGTAGAACCAGACCAACCATTAGGAACCCATCTCTACTATAGGGTCCCTTCCAACTCTGTTAAATCTGTTAAACTTGGTCAAACACTCTTGACTTCATTTGTAATGAAATGATTGCAGCCAAGTGGTTACAGCAGAAAAGCCAGATCTAAGAATTTGTCCACAAAGGTTCCCTAGTTAATTTTCCCTTCTCCATTCCACCCTCTTGTTATCGCCCCATTGTCCAGTCACATTTGAAGATGTTTCGGTAACTAACCAGTTTCCAACAGTTGCATGGATGGCTATGTGTTGCATTCCATTCCCAAGTTCGTGGTCTTGGGATGTCTCGGGAAGGCACGAAGATTGCTTTCAGTTTCCCCCCAGCTCCCTCTCCCCATGACTTATGGCAGACTGGCATCTAGCGAAGTGTAGCTAGTGAAGGGTGGCAGTTCAGATAGTAACAAAATGAGGACAACATTGTCCCCCAAGGGAAGATTTATGGAGCATAAGCTGGCCCAGAGTTACCTTGAGGTAAGATAGGTGGCCTATACATTTTAATAAATAAATACTTAGAAGGAGAAGTTTAAACTCCTCATCTCTGGCTGATTTACAATTTTAATCACTTGTCTGCACTATTGCATCCTATGTTCAATGTCAGCGTGTACATAGGTATTGCTCTGATATGGCTCCCAAACACGACAAGCACATTGTTTTTAACTAAATGTTCCCTTTATTAGGAGCGCCAGCAGCCCCAGCCAAGAATCTCTCTCTCACACACACACATACACACAGCAGGCTAACAAAGTCTCTAAGTGCCTGTGGAAAGCGAAGCTCACTCCCTTTCCCCCTGAAATGGCCCCAACACACCAGGAGCCTCTCTCTCTCTCTCTCTCTACCCACACTTGTAAAGGAAGTCCTGGAAGGTTCACTCACTCTTTTTCCAGCAGCAAAGATACACATACACATACTCCAAAGGCACACCCGACTCTCGGTACCACAGATTCCAAGAAAGGATTCCGATACAGTTCCAGATAGAATTCAGAAGTTCAGACTATCAGTGGCTGACTGACAGGGAGATGAATAGTTGTCTGCCATACCTATTCATCTCCACCCCCTGCCTTTTATCCCCAGAGTTAGGGTGGAGCCTCGTTAGCAGCGGTGGTTCTTCCTTCCCCAGGATCGGCCCACGACTTTCCACTACTCTCCCCTTCTTTGCTATCTGTGTAGCTGTGCATCAGGCACTAGACCCAGCAGTTCCTCTTCTTCATCAACCACCTCCAGACTGGGGGCTGTTGACTTTCCATCTGAGGGCTGACAGAAGGCCCAGGCTCTGCTTCTGTCTCTCTCGCTGCCAGCAATGTTCCTTCTTCCCCCTCAGAACTCCTAGGTTTCCCTGATGCTGACCCTGACTGCCACACTTCCTCCTCCTCCTCTGAGTTGGTTGTTGTCGGCGGTCGTCAGGCAGGCCACAACTGCAAGGCAAATCTAAGTGAACAGAATGTTTCTTGGACATTAACAATTGAGAAGATTTTCTCATCAAATCTCTGTGGGTAGATCTAGAGAAAGTCAGTTGGAAAATGATACAGATAGTCCCTTAGTTAACGACTGCTTGTTGAGCGACTAAAGTTAGAACAACAAGGAGACTTTATCACCGATTCTCATTGTTGAATCCATCACAATATCCCAACAGTCACAAAATTGTGATTTGGGAGCCAGGCACCTGGCTCACAATTATGACAGTCACAGTATCTGGCAATCACTTGATCATCATTTGCAATCTTCTTTGCCGGCTTCCAAAAAACAAGTCAATAGGGAAGTTGCAAAAGGCGATGATGTCAGCTTAACGACCACATAGGATTCGCTTAATAAATGCAACTGGAATTGCCAGATTGCTGTTGTAAGTTGGCATTGTCACATGACATCACATTTTACAACAGCATCGCTTAGCAACACAGTTGCTGGTCTCAATTACTATCCTCAAGTGAGGAGTACCTGCATTAGCATAGTGATGGAAAGTCATTTTACATGCCAGAATCCCAAACTGAATATAGATTTGCCAGAAAAGCCCTTGGAATTGAAGCAGAAAATGGAGCAACATTTCCTCACAAATATTAGAATGACATGTTGCCATAGCAGAGGTGGGTTCCTACCGGTTCTATCCGGTTCTATAGAGTAGGTAGTAACTCCGCGGTAACGTCACAGAGCTAGTTCTGTCGGTGGCTCCATGGGCGTAGCCATCTTGAATTTTACTTCTGTGCATGCGCAAAAGCTAATTTTTGACTGGCAAGCGCACGCTCACTTGGGCGCTTTGCGTGCTTGCTCGAGGCGCAACCTGGAGCGAACCGGCAGTAGGACAATTCAGAACCCACCTCTCTGCCATAGACCCTTAATTGTTACAGCATTCATACAGTCTACAGATCTGGTCTGCCTGTATGTACTCTTCCTTGGGGTCTGTCCCTCTTTGTGTGATGTGTCTTGTTTCATATCTTCACAAAATCTTTTGTGCAACCACATTGGCAGCTTCATTCCTGGATCTTCACTGAAATTGCTTGCGATTGTTCAATACCTCCTTTTTAAGAACTTCTATTCATATGCATTTCTTTTCTCATAAGTGTCTCACTACAACTTGCTATTGCTCTGCATTGATTAAAATTGGCACAGATTCTGGGGTAACTAAAATTCCTCTTTGCTTTCATTTTATTTTTCCTTATTTAGTTGCATTTTCTTTTGGAAAGGCTTTTCCTTAGTAGAATAAATACTAGCAATAGTACTGCTTTTATTTGTTCTTTGATTTATTTTGTCACGAATGCTCTGTACAGTGTTGCCAAATTCATTTGCATTGATTTATGAGCAGGTGTAGATATTTTTAACAGTGGAACTTTTCCTCCTTTTTTGTTCTTTTGAACAATATGTGTTCTCTCACTGATATATTTCAATCATTGGCATCATTGCCCTCTTCTTATACTTTATACCTATTATGATACATTTTTTATACCAGGAGTTTAAGCTTATTTTGTTCCCTTCCCATACTCTACACAGCTAATGTTTTATGTGATTTTAAAGACTGTGTTAATAAGCCCCATTACAGATAATCCTCAATTTACAACAATTTACAACAATTAATTTAGTGTCGTTCGAAATTACAATGGCACTGAAAAAAAGTGACTAATGACTCTTTTTCCCACTTATTACTATTGCAGCATCCCTATGAACATGGGATCAAAATTCAGATGCTTGGCAACTGGCTCATATTTATGATGGTTTCAGTGTCCCAGAGTCATGTGATCACCATTTGTGACCTTCTGGCAAGCAAAGTCAATGGGGAAGCCAGATTCCCTTAATAATTGTTTTAACATAACAACTGCAGTGATTCACTTAAGAATTTTGGCAAGAAAGGTCATAAAATGGGGCAAAATTTACTTAAGAACTGTCTTGCTTAGCAACAGAAATTTGTGGTCATAGGTTGAGGACTATCTGTACTCATTTTCTTCTCTACTACACATCTTTATCTAAGGTCCTTACATCAGGCTCATGTGCTTTAATTCCCATAGGATTCAATATGAAACCCTTCTGATGAGACTCATTATGCTTTGTCCAAATACAGGTAGTTACCTATCATTTAGCAACCCCAATGAGACCAATACCTTGGCTTCTAAGTGAAGAAATCACTATATGAAAAATCCCATGATCACGCCTGGGGTTATAATTTTACTTAAGCTTTCCTGAGCCTTACAGCTCCGCAAAAGATATTTTAAATGTTTTCTATATTTTTCTTCTTAATAATGATCTTTTAAACTTTTGTATCGGGACGCGGCAGCTCAGTGGCTGAGATTCTGAGCTTGTCAATCAGAAAGGTCGGCAGTTCAGTGGTTCGAATCCCTAGCGCCGCGTAACCGAGTGAGCTCCCGTTACTTGTCCCAGCTTCTGCCAACCTAGCAGTTCAAAAGCATGTAAAATGCAAGTAGAAAAATAGGGACCACTTTGGTGGGAAGGTTACAGCGTTCCGTGCACCTTCATGCCGTTTAGTCATGCTGGCCACATGATCATGGAGATGTCTTCAGACAACGCTACCTCTTCGGCTTTGAAACTGAGATGAACACCACCCCCTAGAGTCGGGAACGATTAGCACACATGTGCAAGGGGAACCTTTGCCTTTTAAAACATTTTTATAATGATTGTTTTTCAGTATCTGTAATTTTGTTTGCTGTATGCTGCCCAGAGTTGCTTTTAGTGAGATGAATGGCTATATAGATATGGTAAACAAACAAATATCACTCCATCAAACAGCCAGGTAAGCCAATCTTTGAGGAAGGTTTCTGGAACCCAACTCAGAATGAAGCTGAGTAAAAGGGCTAATCTTACAGTCCTTCTCCCCACTCCCATATTCTTTGGAATGCTCACCCTTGTGCTGGGAAAATTAGCAAGAAGAGAAGTGACGTCCGTATTTACGTTCATTGGAGAGAAAGAGACTAAGCAGACACACAATAGGGAATACACACGGAAAGGAATGCACTTGCATCAGCTGTTTGTCTAGCCCGTTTGCAGCTGCCAGTTAGGAAAAAGGAAGCCTGTAGCATGAAACTGATTATGGTCTGGTTCATTACAGGCAACAGTAGAAGCTGGCTAGAGAGTTCTAATTAAGGTCAGAGAGTTGAGCTTGTTAACTTGTAGTTAGCATTTTTTAAGGATGCGTGTCAGCTCGGAAGAGATAGCTTGTTCAGGTAATCTCTCCACAATGCAAGGGGGAGGTGAAAAAACCCAGGTCAGGCACAGGATAATATGTAATAACTGACTGTAAGTGACTGAGAGAAAGAGAGAGATGGACACTGTGAGGGGCATAAATGCATAATTGTTGCAAAGTTACTTTTTCATCTCCATTTAAATGCAAATGGTTGCTGACCGAGGCAGTCACTAAACAAGGACTACCTGTGCATTTTTACCAGTCCTTATAAAATGCAACATGTGCCCGCAATCTATCATTCCAATAACTTTGACCATGGTCCTAGAAATAAAATCTGTTATAGCCAGTCATTCATTTGTAATACGTTTCTTTCCCCTTTTTAGTCTAATTCAGTGGAAAACCATTTGAACTCACGAGGTTTCCCTTCCTAGACAGCCTAATATGTAATATCGAGGAAAAAGGCTTTTAATAAATATAAAGTAGGTAGCTCTATTTGATAAAACTGTTCTTTGTGTAGACTAGACTATGGCACAGCTCTGAATCAGTTGGCCAGAATTAGTGAGTAGCTGCCCCCTTTGAAGTACTCAGAATTTCTGATTTCAAGCATCTCTGGGCACAGTACAGATACAGTATGCTGAATTTTCTTTCTTTCTTTGCTCCACAGGGTTGTGACAAAAAGATGTACACATTCCTGAGAGGAACTAAGCAGCTGCAGGTGCTTCGATTTCTAGGAATCTCAATAGGGGTTACCCAAATTTTGGCTATGATCCTTACAATTACTTTGGTGTGGGCTCTGTATTATGACCGCCAGGATCCACGCACAGATCAAATGCTGTCTTTGAAGAAGGATGCCAGTCAACACCTGTCATGTCATTCTGTGGAATTATTAAACCCCAGCCTGACAAGGATCCTTGAGCATACCACAATGGCAAACAGCTTTAACACACACTTTGAAATGGAGGAACTATAGCGCAATCTGCCTGTCCGTGATTTCTACAATTTGAATATAGCCATCATTTTGGATCCTGGACACTGCATTTTAAGCTGTCATGGAAAAGACGGCACGGAACGAAGATTCTCTTAAGGACAATTGTTTTTCTTTTCTCATAAAACCTGTTAGAGTTGTAATGCTAAAAATAATTGTTTTACAGAATAAGGACAGTTCTTCATTTTTCAGGAGATTGTATGCACCATGTGGAAAGTAAATCACTAGTCTCATAATATTGAGTGAAAAAAATAGGCAGGAATAATTTTAGGGATCTCACCTATTTAAAGTTTTCACTTCAACAATTCTGTTAGATTGAGGATGGAAGTGTTCAGTGCCGAAAGCCTCACATTTGATAGACGGCCGTAGACAATCAGTGTTCAACAGTTACATATAATTTAAGTGATTTTTCCATTTCATTTTCAAGGAACGGAAACTGGCAAGCCACAATTATTGAACACGTTGCATTCAGATCTGCTTCCTCGCAGTTGTTAATCACAGCTGAGAAAACCCTGAACGTAGACCTTTCAGAATCTTTAAAAAAAAAAAAAAACACCTCTGAAAATATGACAATCTTATCAGTTTAATCCACACATAGAATTGCATGTGAGAAAAATAATTCACAGTAGCACCTGGTCATGGATGTACTGATGGGAATGCCCTTTGATACAGCAGATGTATGATTTACATTTGGAATGCAGCTATCAGTGAAATCCAGGCATGAATTCAGTTACTTAACAATACATCACTTTCCAACACGTGCATATAAATTTTGGATCTTCCCTCTTTAGTTTGAGCATTACAACACCAACATTAATGGATTAAAAAAAAAATCATAGTCTCCTGCAAGCAAGCAAATATTTGATTTGTCCCACAATAAAAGCACAAAGAACAGCTTAAGGAGAATCCATGACAACTGTTATTATTAAATAATGGTGGTAATTGCCACTAAAAGATCAGGGATAGATATGTATATAATAAAGTGTGTGTATGTGTAATAGAATTGCTATCAATATGGAAATTTGGATTTTTGTAAAGAGGATAATCTTATTTTAGCATCGTTTAGTTTAGTTTAAGGAAATATGTGAATCATTTAATTTTTTAATGACTTATTAATTTCCGAATTAAATTATGTGGACTGTAGAAAAAATTACATATTAATACTTAAGTGTATTTGTTATATGTGACAGGTATATGGTGTGTGTGTGTGTGTGTGTGAATGTTCACCTTGAGATAATTCTATTCATATGTTTATTTGCCGAAACTTAAATTAAAGAGGCAATCTATGTTGTCTCCAAAGAAAAGCTCATTGGAAAAGTATTCCAACTTTTCCCCTACCCTACTTATTTTTCGGTAAGAAATTTGGAGGATGATTTACCCAATTAACCACTGAAATCAATGAGAATAAGGCTTAGTTAACTTTGCTATGGTTTTGTACTTAGCATTATGGAAATATATATTCATGTATGATTTGGTTCATTTGAATACCACAGAGGCATCTCTTTTCTAGGAATTTTTCTATGGATCATCTGCTACCAGCCGCATATTTTCATCAGAATGTGCATATTTGATAGGGGGAAGACTAGTAGATGCCTAGCAGTATATAATTTGTATGGATACTCTTTTTTACTATTTCAGTTTTGTAATCAGGCCAGACATAATTAGAGGCTTAGAGAAACCATGATTTGTTACAGTATAAACAGACAACAGCTACTATATCTGTATCTTCAGTTTACCCTTCTTTACCCAAACATAGCTTAAAAGAGAACCTCGTAGTTTGTTGAGTTTTTCACAATCTCTAAGAAAGAAGCTGAACTTTAAATACAGTTTACAAATTAGGATTGTAAATGACAGTTTCAACCTTAATTTGCAAATCAAGATTCTAGAGAGTCTGCAAAAAACGTTTTCCACTTTAATCATCATGGGAAATTGTAACTTAATAAAACTGTGATTTAATAAACCCGGATGCTTCTTTACAAGCTGAGCATGCAAAGAGGCAGAAGGGGAAAATGAAGAACCCGAGATTGATCTCATGACAGTACTTATATCTGCACTTTTGATTTTGTAAGTACACATCGTGGATTAGCTGATCAATAGGCTAAACAACAGGTTATTTTGAAAAACTATGTTTTTTTCTCCTAGTTAGAGAATATGCATGGGAGCCTATCCAAATTGGGATTCTGATGTAGGAGAGAAAAAGAGATTAAACTATTTGCTCGTGCAATATTTTGATTTGGACATCTTGAGCTCAAAAAGAGGTTGAATAGATAATTTTAATAAATTACCTTTTGGCAATTAAAATGGAAAGAATGAGAAACAGTTTTGAACAACAGCAGAAATCAAAGCCTCTTTCTAGAAAGAGATATCCTGATTTCAGTTAGGTTCCTTGTGCATAGGCCATATAAATCTGCTAATTTAATTTTAAAGGAATATCTAAGTTTGTCCTTATTTATGCAATTAAAGATAGCATCTGTATAGATTAGAAGAAGAAAAAAGTTGCAACTATTTTTCATGTTGAATATTGGGGTGGCTTAAATTCCAATGAGGCAACTCACTTATTGAATTCTAAAAAGTGTATCTTACTGTATTTTATATGTACTATAGAATCAATTTTTTCAACTAGTTGTATTACTGTTCTGCATTTTATAACCAAGCAGTTTAAATTATTGTGTCTCTGGAGAGATACAGTCTGGGCGTCAAAATTAGATATCCCCCCCATTGTTCTTTGCAAGCTGAAAATAGAAAAAGACTGGGCTGAAACAAATGTTTGGAAACTCTAGTGCTTAAGTGATTGACCATGTGCCTTATCTCTCAAGCATGATGCATTGAACTTGTGAAGTTCTTTTATTCTTACACAATTCCCCTCAGTAGCAGCAAAGGATGAAAGTGCCAGGGATAAATGGAAGCTTGTACTCTTGTGATTTTTAAATAGTCCCAGCTTGCCCTGGACTTCATTTTGGGCGAGGAAAACAAAGCCTAATGTGATCAGCAGAAAAGCCACTACTGTCATATATTTTATACTGTGTTGTTCATTCATTGATTTCATTAAAAGGATTGTCCTCTAATTTCCTTTTGACTTTTAATGGGATTTAGCTGTTAGGTTTTCTTCTTCTTCTAACCAAGGATTTATTATGAACCTAGAACTACCTGCAGCTTATTTCTTGGACATGGCTTTGCTAGTCTTTAGGTCAAAGAGGTTTGTTTTCTTAGGTAGCTGAGTGGATTCTGCCTTTTTGAAGTTCTTGCAAACCCCAAGAATCACAGCCTGCCATGGTGAGATTTCTGAAATCAAAGATGACTAGTCAGACCAACATGCCATCATAAAGACGTTTTCACTTTGCTTATAAAAAGCAGCCCAGGAGAAAAGTGAATATGAGTTTGGAGAGAGCTCCAATTTGGTTTTTCCAGTTTGTCCATACTAATAGACAGTTCCATTGCACCTACCGAAAAGTGCAAATAGGTGTGCGTGTAGATTATGCATAAGGACTATAGTGAGCAGAAAGTTTGCATTTAAATATTCTTAGGTTCATAAAAATAGAACGCAAGTGTGCTGTATATCCCATAGAGCTATGCAATGTTTTGGATCTGATTCTTTAAATAATATTTTGGAATATGTGGAGATATGAATATGTTTTCCTGTAACTCTTTAAAGCTTCAATTTTTTTCCTCAGGATCAAAAAGGAATTGTGCCCTCTCGTGCTTCAAACTATTTTTGTGTAAACTATCACTTATTTTGATAGCCTTGAATATATATATATATATGCAAGTCTTGGCATATTCGGGTCTTTTCCCGTGTAAGATTGAAAGTATCTTGGCGACGTTTCGATGAGGTCTCA
>JANHFT010004542.1:297895-328135 GCA_032467955.1 Pseudoxenodon macrops | reverse complement strand
AAATACTGGAGAGGTGTGAGGTGTTGCCTGTGTTACTGTGAGTGGATTGGTTGGCTGTGTTGTTGCATCTCACGCTTTGCTCGCAGAAGCACAGAGCCGAAGACACCAGCCTGAAGATGATGTGTGAGACCTCATCGAAACGTCGCCAAGATACTTTCAATCTTACACGGGAAAAGACCCAAATATGCCAAGACTTGCATACTTATACCCGTGAAAACCTACGATATATATATATGAAGAATAACATTGAATTTCAAGAGAAATTTTACTTAAGGGTTTTCTGCATTCATTCAAGATCATTTGACATATAAGCAGGAACAAAATTCTCTGTGAATGATGTTATCGCAAAACCAGTTTCCCATTCAAGCATGCAGATGTTTTATTTAAATACTCCTTGGACCTCTGGTTTATTTAGCATAACACAACTTGTTATACTGTTCTTCTGAAACACAGGACAAATTTCACCTTCCCCACAATAGAAAAAGAAAAACACCTTGAATTGTTTGTGTGACACACAGAAATAATTACATTTAATTTACAGTACAGATGCATTTTACACAGTCGCAAGTCATTCACTACAAAAAAAAACAAACAGCATTTAAATCACCTAAAACAATGTTTAGCTTCTGCATTTCAGAGAAAACAGTAGTAGCTGTGTGATGGGTGGCTAGCATTATGCAAAATTTTACCAAACATGAGACCAGAGGAGTCAAGACAAACATAACACTAGACTGTATCCTGTTCTCTTAAGTACTGATGTTCTACCTTTTCCATTTATGCTCCAAGATAGAACATTGCCGAAGACTAACTTTTTAAATCCCGGAATGTCAGAACTGGCTTATAAAGCTTCTAATTTAGAACAGAGTTGGCCTTGACTGAAAAAAATATGGGAAAAGAAAGAGGTAGTAGTAAGGCTGTTGTAGCCATAAATCAATAATACCTTATGCACAAGCTAGGGCGATAGGCGGACCCTTTGTGAGACATGAAGTTTGGACAACAGTCCATTGCTATTTGTGGACTGAATTCAGCAGGTCAGTGATAAAAATCTGTTTCTGCACACAGCTCACCAGGAGCTGTCTGCAACTGTCAGTATCTGCCTGCAAAGTAACATCCACAAATGTAATTAATGTACCCGGTGATATTTCAAAAGAAGAAACCGGTGAAAATTGTATTTAGTATTTGGGTATTACTAAAGACCCAAATTCCTATAGCATAAAGTACAAAGAGTGAGTTAGTAATACAAAATACAGCTGTGAGTAGAGAATGTACATTTTGAATTATTGTTTTCCTCTTTATTAACATCCACTGCACATCTGCACGCCTTGCACGGTGAAATCAAGGACTCCTTCACCATCGTCTAGCATGCCTTATACAAAAAGTCAACACAGAAATCGGCAGGAGCAAAGATCAAAATGGGGAAAACTCTGCTGTGGAAGAAAAGTTAAACAGTAACTTAAAATATTCATTCATGGAAGAATAAAATAGTCCTGGGGTTTTGGAAGAATAAGGGAATTACACTGCAAAACACAACATTCAATAGAATCAGTGTGTGGCAAGGACCTCAAATGCAAATCGATATTAAAATAGTGATAATTGTCATTCTTTACTAAGGTCAATCATAACCAAAAGATGGAAAGGGAGGATAAAACATTTTTTCACCTTGAACCTACTTTGTGGCTATATTTTTATAGGAAGTTGGCATGGAATATATTAACCAATTGTAGAGCCAGATGTGGCAGTAAAAAATGACAATGTAATAAAAATGGCATGGGTACATCTATACTGCTGTGGCAATATAGCATTAAATATTATGTTTATATTTCCTCTGAAACAGTCCAATCGAAAGGTATACTGCTCAAAGGCAGAGAGGTTAATTGCTATTGCTATAAGATGTTGCATCAATTTTTATTAGTTCTTGTTTGGCCACCACAGATTCTATTGCAGTTTTGCCTGTTTACCTGCCCTCTGGTTTCACAGGGGAAAATCACCCCTAAACTAATGCAACAAGACCAGGCAAATCCATTCATAGTTATGGGGTGCATATCTTGCCCTAAGGCCTGCTCCAGTGCACTGGAGAAATGAGATGCTTTGGGTTGTATCACTGGTCACATGATAATACAAGTGTTGCAGGTAATTTAAACTAGATTGTTTAGAAAGAGAGAAGAACGATCTGATCACCAACATCCAATGTATGGGCAGTCCTCAACCTATAAACGTGATGGTGAACCTGTGGCACAGGTGCCAGAGGTGGCACGCAGAGCCCTCTCTGTGGGCATGCGCACCATCGCCAGATGCTCTTCTGGTTTCCGGCACTGGTCTTTGCAGGCACTGGAGTGCTGGAAAACAGCTGGAAAACGGCTCGAAAAACAGCCAAAAAACAGGCATGTACACACAGCTGATCTTTGGGTTTCCAGTGCTCCGCCGCACGCAAAGACCAGCTGGCCGGTACACATGCGTGTGCCGGAAACCCAAATACCAGTTGGCCGTCATGCACATGTTCCCTGGCCAGCTGGTCTTTGGGGCTCCGGCGCTCCGCCACATACATATGCACAAATGTCCAGTTTGGGCACTTTGTGCCAAAAAGGTTCATCATCACTGACCTATGGCCACAATTGGGACCAGAACTTCTATTGCTAAGTGAGATGGTTGGCAAGTGAGTTGTGCTCAATGTTACGATCTTTTTTGTCACAATTGCTAAGTAAATCAATGTGGTTGTTAAGTGATTATTAAGTGAATCTGGTTTCCCCCATTGGCTTTGATTATCAGAAGCCAGCTGGGAAGATTATGAATGGTGAATCACCTGACCATTGTAAATTCATGACAGCTGGGTGACTTTGGACCTGTCTGTCTGTCTCTCTCTCTCAGTCCAACCATGTCACAGGTCATTGTGTGGCAAATAGGAAGAAGGAGCATCAGATATGTTCTCCATCTTGAACTATTATAAAAATAAATAAATATGGGAGAAAAAAAATTAATTAATTAAAAATAAATGGTGGTTGCCAAGTCCACACATTTTGATCACATGACCAAGGGAACCGTGACAGTTGCAAGTGCAACAATTGGTTATACGTGACTTTTTCAGCACCATCATAACTTTGAATGGCAATTAAATGAATTATTGTAAGTTGAGGACTATATATAATTTTTAGTATTACAATCAGTGAAGACATTTATAGACATTCTTCCATACCTCAGGTAAAGACACTTCCCAAGTTAAATACAATTTCATATTGGCCCATATATCAATTTCTTTAGAAAGTCTTTCCAGATTTTAGTTATATTTTGTCAACTGTTTTGATTAATAAGGTGAAATAATAGAAACGATCACATTCCTAAACGTATAACAGTAACTGAAGAAACAGTTAAAGAAAGTTGGGTTTTTGAAAAAGCAGCATTTTAAAAATCTTTTAGATAGTGAAACAAAAAGACTACATGATAAAATATATGTACTGATCCTATGGTAATACACTCTTGTAGTTCTGAACTAAAGCTTTAATTTCAACTGTAATCCATTTTAGAATATTGGGCATCCGTGAAGGGAGATACTTAAAAAGTAAAGATGGGGCTAGTCTTGCAATGCGTCTCATGCAAAAAAGGGGAGGCCTTGATGATGTAGCCACGGAGGCCATTTTGACTTTTTCAAACTCCACTTCACTGTGAATGCCCCTGTTAAGCTATCTGATCCAGTGCCTCAGAACAGATTTGACAAACAGATTTATGTAACCTTCAGCAAATGTTATCTGCACAACTTCCAGTGCTTAGTTTATCCAACATCATTATATAGCAGTTTTAGAGGAGTTTACTGCTAAACCATGTTAGTTTTATATCAGATGTCAGCTACATTGTTAACAACACATTAGGAATACTTAATTAGTTCAGAAAATATGCACTATAGAATGGTGCTTATAGATCAAATTTTTAAAAAAAACATAGGAAAACTCTGTACTCAAAGGAGAATAAAACAAATAGCGAAAAGCAAAGATTGGCTCTGAAGAATTGTAGGATAATGGAAAAACAAAAAAGCTTGACAGAATTTTTGTTGGCCTTAAATAATTAAAACATTAAATTTTCTCATGTTACATCATGTATTGATTATCAACGTGGGTTTTTATTTTATAGCTGACTTTGTGCAGTTATATAAATAAAAGACTGATTCCTGATACAACAGATGTATATTGAATTATTGCAGTTGTAACAGTACCAAGGAAGCAAGGGAAAACAATAATAAATACTAAACTAACTGAACACCTCAAGTTCACTAATGTGTGTTTTGAATATGGATTTTTTCTCTCCCCATCCCACCCCTCTCCAGCAAATTATTTGTACACCATGGAACATTAACAATCAGTTTTTATAAGTGCACAGAAATGCCCCTTTTTTACAGTAAAATGTTATCATGCCTAGTCTGAAGTAAACAACAGAAGTAAATTCAGATCACAGCTTCAAAGAATTTTCACATGCATATGAGTTGTTTCTTTCAATCGCTTTACATACTGGATGAGCCATTTCTCTCTCTTTTGAAGTCAGCTGATTGATGAGTTCATGGTTTATCAATAGGAAAAAAGAGAACACGTTATCAAAACTGGGTCCATCCTTAATTTTGCATTTGGCTGGAATGGTGGTATGTGTCTTTGTTTTTGTTTTTTTTAAAGGTATTTTATTAAAAAGATTATTTTCTACATCCCATGGTAAGAAGAAGCTTTAATGGGAGACATTTCATTGTGCTCGTACAGTAAATGAAAAGAGTCACACAAGAGTTTATTCCAGAAAAGGTCCAGTTCATGTAGAAATTCCATTTGGTTGTTCACTGCACACAGTTCAATATTGAAAACTTAGAATACTTTGTATCTCTGGAATCCTTCCATTATCTGTGGCTGTTCTGTTTAACCCAGAGATATATCCCTCCTTCTTCTGAATCTTGACAGCTACTCAATGGTCTTTATTCTACCTGTTTTATAAAGCAGATACTCGGACGATGTTTCTTCCTGAATACTCTGGAGAATCCTGTCTGTTGTCTCCTTCCGGGGTAGTCACAGGTGGTGTTGGGATGCTGATTATTGCTGTGGTTACATAAGGCTGCTCACAGTTTAGTTTTACACACTCTTCCATTTTGGCGTTTAAACTGGATCGACTATAGAGATGAGAGAAAAATAAATAGAAACAAATCATGTAAACATTCCATCTGCTTTAGGGTTTTTATTCAATTCTAGTATGTCAGAAAATAATCCAAGATGCATGTTTGTCAGGTCACATATACAGAAGAATTTATATTATTTGTTTATTTGTTTATTTAGATTCTGTCCTTTATTATTTTTAGAAATAACTCAAGGCAGCGAACATACCTAATACTTCTTCATCCTCTTATTTTTCTCACAACCCTGTAACTTGAATTGGGCTGAGAGAAAGTGGTTGTCCCAAGAGCACCCAGCTAGTTTCTCATGCCTAAAGTGGGACTAGAGTCTCCTGGTTTCTCGCTTGGTGTTTTAACGGTTAGATCAAACTGTATATAGTACCTGAATATATTTTTCTTACATCTATATTTACCTAGCACAAGTGGATAGATTTGGAAGTGCTAAATGAGTTTAGTCTATTGTTTTTGGAATGGTTCGTGGCTTTTTAAAAAAATAACTCATGTATAATATTGATTCATAATGAAATTACAGAATGCATATGTTAGCTTCAATTACACAACAGCTTACAAACCAAAATAGCTTTGAAGAAATGTAGACATCATATTTAGAGACTGAAACTCAGGTGGATATGCACTCAAATAAAATGAAAGTTGGACAGGTTAATAAGTTGAACTATCAGTTGTAAGAGGAAGAGATATATATTTAAATAATTATTTATAAACTAACTTCCACTAGATGGGTCATAGGAATTTAATTCCCCTCCTGTAATCACAAACTAAACTAGTGTTTGGAGGTAGAAATTATTCCCATTTTCATTACATTTAAAAAACATTTTCCCAAATAAGATTTTCTCAGGCCAGTGTTTGCTGTGTCCTGAGTGATTGTCGCCTAAGGAATACAATACATTTCTGTCTTTTTGAAAATCAACTTATCCTCGTGAAATTCATGGTGACTTGTCATAATGAAATCATCAAATTCCATTTATAATAAAATATAAATTGGAATATATAATGAAAAAGTACTGTCAGAGAGGATCAACATTTTACACAAAAGAATCATGTAATGAATATTGATACTAAAGAAATTCATTCACTTCTATCCTACAATTTAAGTATGAAAAGGCTTTTTCTAGAATGCTTTAGACCAGGGATGAAAAACTCGATTTCATTGAGGGCCACATCAGGGTTGTGTTTGACCTTTGGGGGGCGTGGCATGGCAGGCATGGCCAGGGTGGGTGTGGCCAGCTTGATGTCTCAGGTGCCTGTGGCGGCCTGAGTGCTCTACCAGCGAAAATGGGCTCCCAATCTCTGTTTTCGGCTGGGATAGCCTCCTTCAACCCTCTGCTAGTGAAAACAGAGTTTGGGAGCCTGTTTTCACTGGCAGAGGCACCATGGGCTGGTACTTCGCTGTTTCAAGGGTGGCCCCGCGAACCCGATCTATGCGTCCCGTGGACCGATCCGGCCCGTGGGTTTTGAGTTTCACACCCCTGTTTTAGACATAGCTTGACAGTTTAGCACCAGCAATTTAAAAGTTCCCCAAATTCCTAGATTAAATACATTTTCAGCCACTTTTTAATTTTTTTAAAATTATGCTTTACCTTTATTTGGAGGGACCTTGGTCAAGACATGACCAGAAGGGACGATGCTTTTCCTTGTAGTAGAAATTATTATTTGAAACACAGCAAGTACAAACAATCATGTATACGTCTTGCTAATTTTTTGTCCTGGCAAACATGAACATTTTATCCATTATACCTATCTCGGAGCATTTTTGCAACTGAAGTACCTGTTTGACAGAGGTGTTCTTTCCATGCATCTGATCTGAATAGTGCTGAGTTCTTGGACACTACTTGGACGGCTACTGATTATATTGGAGTTCGGGATGCGGAATGTCTTTTTATGTCGTCGGGAACAGCAAGAGCTTGTCACTCCTTGTTGAGAAGAAAGAGAAGGACTATGGCTAGATTGCCGGTTGACTGTAGAAACCTCCATACAGCTTCCTTCATAGGTTTGCTCATCCACAAAGTCGTGATTCTGGGCCACAGACATAGACAGAAAAAGCAGCTTGAATGACATGGTAACAGTGACTTATGCAAGGTACTCATATTTCATTGGCAGTGATTTTTAACTATAATTATAGGTTATGTTTTGTTTGTTTTTTAGTCCTTGCAAGGCCATTCTTAACAGGAAGCCAGAGCCCAAATATTACTGAGTAAAAGTGCATGGAATTTCAGGTTAATGAATGGAATTTCCTTCCAAAGTATAACAAACCCCTCATAGCTACTAACTGGGTTTGAATATCTTAAAATTAACACTTAGAGCTATTACTTTTAAAATGAGCTGAATCTCAGAGATTGCCTGAGATATATAGAATTGCTATTAAAAATTACCAATCCCAATATATTACCTACAATAACACCAATTTAGGTCCTCTAGTTCACTCCATACTGCATATTTTGGATCCTGATGATGGTTTGCCTGAGCTATTGTAGATAATTAAAACAATAAAATAATGTATCTTTGCTAATCATGCTTGATCTCAAAGATGAAAAGGAGAAATTGGGAGATAAAAAAAATATTTGAAAAGAAAAACAATGTGTCTTTCTCTAACAAAACAAAAATAATCAAAAGGATCAGAGGTCTTTTTTGAAGTTATAGAATGATGAAATTTAGCACCATAAAGAGGTATTAAGGTCTGGTCACCACCAACCCATGATTCTACAAAAGAGCAGGCGATATCTCAACAGAGGTAACCACTTGACCTAATTTCAAAGAGCAAATGTTTAAAATAATATAAAAACTAAACAAAAGCCCAATATAGATAGGATCTAGTGTTTTAATCTGCCACAGATAAAAATTAAAAGCAGCAGTACAAATATTAGAACCATATAATTGATTTCAAAGTTTACCTCACTTCAATTAAAGGAAACTTTTTCCAAGTCCTTCTTTTAGATGAACAGCATGTTAAATACAACCCAACAATTTGTTATCAGAACTGGCAGCGAGAACTTTCAGGACAGTGGTGAAGTCAAAAATTTTTACTATCAGTTCTGTGGGTGTAGCTTGGTGGGCATGGTTTAGCTTGGTAGGCGTGGCTTGGTGGGCATGGCAGGGGAAGGATACTGCAAAATCTCCATTCCCACCCCACTCTGGGGCCAGCAAGAGGTGGTATTTGCCAGTTCTCTGAACTACTCAAAACTTCCACTACCAATTCTCCAGAACATGTCAGAACCTGCTGGATTTCACCCCTGCTTCAGGATTCTCACTCCTGGTGTGACATTCCCAATAATCAACACAACTGCAACAATGCCTACACTAATCTGCTCTTGAATCTGTTCTCCTTCTTTTGGCATTTCATCCATATATAAGAACCAAGGAATATGAAAAGGAACAAGATGCTAAACAATGACTGTTGGTGAAGCTCAGTGACAAAAAGTGTGCATCACCATAGTTTCTTCTTGGCTGCCCATGTGTAAATGGAAAAATCAGCATAGCATTACCAAAGCATGGAGCAGTCCTTAAAGCAATAACATCAACCAACGTAATTTTTGTTTGTTTTTACAGATCACAAGGAGGCTGGCAGTTTATCATCTTACCGTAGTTTTTTCCAGACAGTGAAGCAGATGGTGGTGCTGGATTTCAAAGGAAGAACCAGATTTGCTAACAAAGGCCTCTTGTTCTTCACCATATAGCTGTTGATACATTGAATGTTGCATTATTCTCATTTGTGAAGGAATGGGCTTTAAACTGAATTCTTGACTTTAAAAAGGGCCAACCACTATAATTGTCTATCATGGAAATATTAAACAGCATAAACTTTCTTTAAAAAAAATAAAAATCTGATTCAGTTTACTTTTAACTAACTTGATATAAAAGTCAAGACAAGCAAGTCACTTGTCTTGACTATTCACTGAATGTTTCAACGTGACATCGACTATCTCAAATCAATCCTTAGTGGTTTTTAGACAAGCGAACTTTCCCCAATCTGATGTCCTCCAGATTGTGGGAATCAATTTCCCATGTCACCTGGGAATTAAGAGAGTTGAGGTTCAACAGTTTTGGAAACGAACCCCCTGAGGAAAAAAAACATTATTGCACTTGCCAGTTTATATCAATGGGGCCAACAAATGAAAGCACTGATGTGAGTAATCCAGGAAAAAAAGCATGATTAGTGCCAGTGCTATATTGAATAGAACTCTCTAGAATAATCCTGAGGAAGTTCAATAAATAGCAATAACAATAAAATGTTAATTCTAATTAACTATTGAAAATACCCTGCCACAGTTTAAATGTGTGAAATAATCAAGTCTTCTTTTCCCTTCCTTTTCTCTCTCTTCTAGGCTGTCCTTCCATTTGAATGTTCTTGTCAATAAGAGTGATTGTTTGTTATTTGAACTTCATTGCTTTTAAAGTTTTCTATGCTGCATTATAGGAGAAAAAAGTATTTCTGCCATGCAACAAAAAGCCCATATCAATATTGCTACTATCTGCCAAATAGCATCTTAGAAAGTGTACAAAAACCAGCATAGCAGCAACAACCAATAAAGTCTTGTTAAATAAATGAGTTCCTGAAGGTGAGGGAACAACTGAGCCACACTTAGTAAAGGAAATCATTCTAAGAATTGTGCTAATAAAAGACTGGTGCTTGATTGTTGTTCCTGCTGCTGCTGCTACTTCTGCAGTCAGCTACAACTCCAATATTTCTTAGGCAACCTAAGAAAGTGGTTTAGTTAACTAGTTAAGTAACATTTGGATTTCTATCATACTCTGCTTACTATGGGAAACCCTCAATTTACAATCACTGTTGGGACCAGAATTTCTGTTTCTAAGCAAGGAATTTGTTAATTGAGTCACAACCAATTTTATAACTGTTTGCCAGAGTTGTTAAGTGAATCAGTAAAGATTTTAAGTGACTCATGAAGTCGTTAAGTGAACCCAGCTTTCCCGATTGACTTTGCTTGTCAGACGTTAGCTGGATAGGTCACAATTGGCAGTCACATGACCCCAGGATGTTGCAACCATCATAAAAATCTGCCAGTTGCCAAGGGCACACATTTTGAACATGTGACCAAATGGATGCTGTGGTGGTCAGAAGGACAAAGACCAGTCATAAATCACTTTTTTCAACTCTGTTTTAACTATGAACAGTCGCTAAGTGAATGATTGTAAGTTAAGGACTACCTGTGCTCTTTATTATTTCCTGCTCCATGGATATACTGGAGAAAAGCACCTGCCATTCACAGAGTATGAAATAAAAGCCAGATCCATTAAAGGATCAAGAGGGAAAGAGAGTTTGGGCTGAACATTCCTCCAGTATAAGAGAGCTTAGAAGTTACTTAGTTAAACTTTGAAATCTCTTTGAAATTAAAAACCAAATGTGATTTATGGTGGAGGCCAGAACACTATGTGAATTTTGTGTGTATGCGTGCATTTATCTTTGTATAGACATATAGGTGTGGTAAGGTAAATAGCCCTCAGTGGACAATTTTAGATCTATGGGAACTACATGACAAACTCTCATTCTCCGTCATGTATTAATTTGATTTTGCAGGTCCCAGAAACTCAACTGGGACATCTTGCCTGAACTGGTCTTGCAAAGCTCTTGCTAGTTAAGAGCAATTACTCCTTCCTCTGCCTGGGGGTGACTGTCATGGTATATTGGAAGGCAGCCTGACATTTCCCGATATGAAACAGACTAAAGATTGCTGGGCTATTATTAAAAAAATGATGTTTCTGGATATAGAACACAGATTGCTCGTTACCTGCAGCTGGTTACTGAGGAAGCCATTTCTTTTGCTCTGCATATAAGCATTTGCACTCCCACTCTTTGCTGCACGGATCCTTGCAAGCCGGGATTTCTGGGGCGGTGGGAGGTAGGGGAGGAAAGAGAAAGAAGTGTCACTTGCTTTTATAGCCCTCATATTGTTTTCAAAGAAAGGTAATACAGCTAATTGAAAAGATTTCTCCTGAATACCCAAGGTCTCTAATCACTAAAGGGTCCCTTTCAACCGGCTCTCCAGGTGCAGCGTTTCACATTTCCAAATGCAAATGATCAAGAAGCATTCATTTCTCAGCAGGCAACAGCCCATAAGAACAATGCAGGGGCTTTGAGTCCATTTACCACCTTTTCACATTAGACAGATTGTTTCCCCCTTTCTACAGTCAAGGTCACGGCTGATACCTGGAGACGAGGAACCCTGCTGTCCTATCATTTTACTTGCACCATTTCTGAGACCACCATTACCAAAAAAAAAAAAAAGAAAGCTCCTTCAGAAAAGTGGACAAGATGAGAAGGGCTTTAGGGCTGTTCAACCGCAGGGAAGTGTCATATGTGGTGATTCAGAAAAGTCTGATCTGTACAACCCGGTGAGAACCAAACCGATGGGTCTCTGTTTATCTGCTGGGAGGAGAAATTTAGGAAGCAGCACGTAGCATAGAGTGGTTTAAGTTACTTTTTTTGGGATGCACTCCAGGGTACTAAGGAATTTGAACAAAGACTTCTCAAATCGTCTCCTTTGATTTGCCACTATCAAGGGAGCCCAGTAATTTCCATCTTGAAGCAGAAACAACAGTTATAATTAATACATGGAAAATATACTCTCTTCTCATTAGGCCAGAGAACACCATGAAGAAGCCTGTGGACTGAGAAACGGCAATCTAAGGAAGTCATGCTAAATTAAACTCCCAAGTTCTCTCTTTTTACTTCATTTTCTTTTCTTTTTTAAAAAAAGACTCTAATGCCACAACTGAATAAGTGGCTTTGTATTTTGTCTTAGGTGCTGAAACCTTATGAAAAAAACAAATAATGGTGCAACTCTAATGAATCTACTGTAGGTCCAGTTAGGACTTTCTCTCTTGCAATTAGAAAGATGAAGGACATTTATATATTACATTTCACTTTACACCATAATTATAATAAAAACATTTAAAAGCAACCATAAGATTGGGAAAGGGAGGGCATTTTCTCAAACAAAAGGGACTCTCTTGGATTACCACTTTTGCTTGATAAGGAACATTCTATTTTAATACATCAGGAAGATAAAGTTTTAAGTAATATACTCTTTTGTTCCTAAGATACAATGAAAGTTTCCTTACAGAGTGTACTGGATGCTTTCGAAGATGCTTAATTAACTTCAGTTATGTTACAAATATAAAGTGGTGCAGAAAACAGTGATATACATTCTTTGGGTCTCTTCCTTATAATAATTCTATACACACATGTTCATCTTTGGCTAGTTCATTGATACTGCATTCTGAATTTGTCTACAGCAATTACAATGTCTGAAGTATTAGATATGGTGGTAGCCTAGAGTGGGCTTACAGTAGTGAAGTTGGAGCTCGTGGGTTCAGCCTGTCAATAACTAGGAAAATACCTAAGTTGACTGTGCAGATGGTGTTGTCTCTTCTGTTGACAGACCACTGCTGCCTAATCATGGCTGCTCTGGGTTGAATGAAGCCTTCCTTCTTGAAGCAGCTTTGGAGAATGCTCTTCTGCAACTTCAACTATGTGGAGCCTGTTCTCACATGGATTTCACAGGTTCCATGCAAGAGCACAGCCATCTCATCCAACTTCCAGAAGGTCTGGAGGCTGCACAAGAGCATTATCTCATTCTCGTGTGGTATCCACAGCTTCTGAAAATTGTGTGAGAATGTGCTTTCAATTATAGTTATTGTCATATGTTGGCAAACACAGACGTGTCATCTTAAATATGATGGTATGCTACTATTGACATACATGTCATAGTTTCAACATCAGTGGCTTAGAGTTTTCTAAAGATTTCACAGATTTCTATTACAATTCTATTTAGGAAACCAAAATTGCAATTCTGTTTTCCTAAATTTCTTACACCAATAAAGCACGGCTTCCTATCCTAACCCCCCAAATCCTGTAAGATTTTAATATCCCAATTCTCTCTATTTCAGTGGACAGAATTCCTCCCCTTTCCTTAGCTACCACCTGATCCTTTGGACTTAAAGTACTTAACACTATGAAGTTAATCATGGAAAAGAATACAAAACCCCAAATCCACCATGATGTTCCTCTTATTATTCTGCTGCACCAAGAGAGAGTGAGAAGGAAGAGAGGAGAGATAGCCTCAACTTTCTTCTAAGATTAAGTTGGTCATGGGAGCAGGAAAGACACTACATTCTTATCACTGATGGAAGGTATCAGAGTGAAAGATTCTAATAATTACCGTGTCATTACAAATTGAGCCTGAAAAAGTTTTTCACATATTCTTGTTTAAAAAAAATAAAATCTTAATCCCATATTCTTAATCCCTTAAATCAGGTAATTATGAAGAATCTCCAGAAAATGATCTTGGTATACGTGTTTTGAAACTTTGAAGAGTTAAATTGCTAAAGGCAGACTCAACTTTGCACTTTGATAAATGAAGATCATGGGCAAATTACTTTTTCATTTCTTCCAAATTCTAGACTGCAAATCCCTCCTCAAACTATTTTTTTTTAAAACACAGAAAGATAATAACCAAGGACCATTCTTGAGAGAGCGGGAGACTGAATGATGTTTGGAGCCAAGATCTAAGGAGATATCAAGGTAAAGCAATGGGAATATTCAAGCAAAAGCCTTGAGGCTACTGGTTAATGATGGCTAGCTTTAATCTAAGGTGGCGCAGTGATTAGAATGCAATACAGCAGGCTACTTCTGCTGACTGCCGGTTGCCAGCAGTTTGGCAGTTTGAATCTCATCAGGCTCAAGGTTGACATAGCCTTCCATCTTTCCTGAGGTGGGTAATATGAGGACTCAGATTGTTGGGGGCAATAGGCTGACTCTGTAAACTGCTTAGAGAGGCCAGTAAAGTACTGTGAAGCAGTATATAAGTCTAAGCACTATTGCAATTGCTATTAATGAAATTACATCACCAGGTCTAAGCATCAGTCTGAGTTTTTTGCTACTCGACCCTGAATTCTGAGAGTATCTTGGAAGGTATATTTAGTGAGGCCCCTTAAGTGAGATATGTTTTAGGATATGGCGCTCCTGGGTCCCCGCTATACTAAGGACTGTGTTGCATGATACTTCAAAAGAAATTTTAGTGAGATGCAATAATGCTATGTTCATTTCTATATCACTGTATCAATTCCCTGATTGAGTGGAAGTTATAGATGAAAATACAAGTTAAATTAATTTTAAATGAGAATTCACAAAGCAATGAATGCTGGGAAGTGTTTTGAATCTTCATTTCAAGTGCTTTGCCAGACATGTTGCCAAAGCTACAAACTTTCAAGCAGTTCACAACTTCAGGGAAAAAATAACAACAAAAAGGCAGAAGAAACAACTGGCACTGTTTATTCTGATACCAGCTGTATACACCATTAGTTTGTGTTTCTGATGGGTTGGGAATGCAATTTTTAGGTAGATATTTGTCCCCTTCCCTGGCTGGCACAGCATGTGACCAAGAGTAATTTAGAAGGCAAGGAAAATAATAAGAAGGTGAACAAAGAAGACAGCGCAAAGTTTGAAGTTTAAAAAAATGCTTCAGCTTCTAAGATCTGTAAATTGAACAGCAGGATTCAACACTGAAGATCACAAGCTCCATTAGAAAGGGTCATTTTCTTGGGATCAAAACAAGGGCAAGCAATAGAACAGCATCTCCTAGTCTCCTAAAATGTGAAAAGTTGTTCACTTCTGCTAGTCATTTTTGTTGCAAAATCCCTACACAGGATGCAGCTATTCTAAATTTGTACTCCATTTCAAGCCAGATGCTTTTGATACCTGAAGTCAAATACAGAGGTATATTTCCAATAGTTTAAGATGTAAAATAAAGAGGTCTAATTGAAATATTTTTTCAGATTCTTTTTAATGAATACCTTTCTATGACTTACTGGTTCCCACGGTCAAAGTTTCTTTGCTAAGGGCGCCATAGAATCAAATAAATCACACCAGCATTGGTTCTTTAATTCAGTGGATCCACAGAATTTTAGGCAAGAAGGAGTGGGAAATATCCCCAAACCCTTCTAAACTAAACATCAGAAAAGTGGCTACTGAACCTTGACAATTAACGTAATGAGTACATCCTAAACTATCATTTAAGTGGACTAAATACTAATACTGGAAGCAAGTGTGGTTTAGGACATGTTCTGTAGTCAAAGTTTTAAGCTTAATTTCCAGCAACTCCTGAAAGAGTTGGATATTTTTCAGCCTGAAATTCAAAATACAACTATCTAGTCTCAAGTAAACCAACACTACTTAAAGAAAAGTACTTTTCTCTTGAATTTACTTGCTGTTGATGCTGCGGCTGATTGGCAGTACAGAGTAACTGCCAATTGCTATAATTAGTCAAGTGATACATCGGCACTGAGTTTCAAGTTATGCTCAAAGGATTTGGGGAGAGGCATCTGCTAGAAAAAAATAACTTACAGAGACAAGAGGTAAAATCTGGTTGATAAAAATGGCTTTCGTTGATGGTGTGAAAGATATAATTTCTCCCTGGATCTCTCACATACTATACTCCCAACTGGGAGTACTACAAACATGATCTCCATCAAGATGCCCTTGAAGACTATCCAGAGGCTTCAGTTGTTCCAGAAGGCGACCACAGGTGTTGTGGGAGCAGGTTGCTATGTTCATGTAAGACCTCTACTCTGCAAGCTGGACTGGCTTCCAATACATTTTTGGTGTAATTCAAGGTCAGCTTTAAAGTCCTGTTTCATATAGGATCAAATTACTTGTAGAATTGTCTTTTCTGAAGAACACCTGCCTGCCTCATTTGCTCCCACAGGGAGGGCTCACTTCAGATTGTCTTTTATATCTTGTCAGATTATGAGTCCTAGAAAGTGGGCCTTCTCTGGAATGAACTTCCCACTGTCTTCCTCCTCCCTGATATATGACAGGCCCCAACTCTTGCCTTTAGGTCAGAGGTGTCAAACTCGCATTGTCATATTGTTGTCATCTGATGTGTCATGACTTTCCCCCCCTTCACTAAACTGGGGTGGGTGTGGCCAGCACGTGATGCATCCGGCCTGTGGGCTGCAAATTTGACACCCCTGCTTTAGGGAATCTGTTAAGACCTGACTTTTTTCCTAGGCATTTGGGGCCAACTAAGTGGGGTCTATTTTGTTGTTTTTGTTATGGTGCTGGTCGACATTTTCAATCCACTTTTTGTCAGACCTGTCCCAGTCAGCCCCCTCAGGAAAGCAAAACTCTTGAATCCATTGAGTTGAATCAAAAGAACTTTTACTGAGAGAAACTGGATGCAGTAAAATCAGGCAGAATCTGAAGTTCCCATGCAAAGCAAAAGCAATTCTTTCAGTTTCCCAATCCCCCTGACCAGTTCACCGGCAGCCAATGTGATGCCAACAAGATGTTTTGAGAATGCTGAAGTGCTTGGCAGATAACAGTTCACACTCAGGGTGTAGATCTGAGTGGAATCTGGCAAAAACCATCTGGAAAAGAGTCCGTCCTGTCTCTGAAGACAGCGCCCCTCCTTAATTCTCAAGCATACAGCAGGAGTGGAAAAATCCCAAGCATGCCATCCTGCCTCCCTCCCCCAGCACAATGGCAGGACACGATGGTGGACCTGACACTTTTATTTTCATCTTCATATATTGTGTCAGTTTTAATGTTAAGTATTTTGTTTATTTATGGTTTGCTTTTTATTGTTGCCTACCACCCAGAGTCACATCACTGAGTTGGGCAGCTTTATAGATCTGATCATAAATTAACCAAATACTTTCAAAATCTGTTCTGCAGAGTTTCTAAACCTCAAAATCAGATTATGTATAAGGGGCTGCAAGGAAAAGGAGAGGAAGAGAAAATTGCACTGCAGTTACGGAAATGAATGTTTAACTCTGCTAATAGTGTTTCTATCAAATGAAGCAATAATTCAATTCTAATTAACTCAATTCAGGTAGCATTATGTCTAGCATTGGGTGTCGCAATGCAAGAAAGGGAAAACTGGGAATAGATTCAGAGGAGAGTAACTAGTTTATTGAGGGATCTGAAATTTATGTCCTTTGAGAAACTATTAAAAGTGTTGAATTTGAAGAGTGGATGAGTAATACCGGTAGCAGTTTTCAATTATCTTGAGGGCTGTCAAGCTGAAGAAGGAGCAGGTCTTTTGGATGTCACTCCAGAGATTAGGACTAAATTCAGTGATGATGAATTGCAGACAAATTGGCTAAATACAAATTAAACTTTCTAAGTTTTTCAGTTCTTAACTAATTGGGACATGCAAGTCTATTCTGTTCTGAAAACCTTAAGTGATTCACTTATTTAAGTAAAGGTTAGATCAGGGGTGGGTTCCACTTACATTCCCTACCGGTTCGGGGTCATGCCGGAAGTGCCCATTTTGTGCGCAGATGCTCTCTATGCTCATATGCATGCCCCATCTCTTTATGCATGCGCAGGGGGCTTTGTGCATGCGCAGAGGGTTATTTTCGAGTAAATTTCACTCCGGTGGCTGGATTTCAAGCTGGAGGAACGGTTCGGGGGCGTGTCCAGCCAGTCATCGCTGCCGGTTCAGCAAGCAGGGGGAAATTTCCGCTACCAGTTCTAGCAAACCAGTCCAAACCGGCAGGAACCCACCACTGGGTTAGATAGTTATCATGAATGCAATAGCTGCACCCTGCAACTACCTAGCGTTTAATAGTCTCCAAGTCTATGAATCTATAAAAACGTTTTCACACAACCCAATATAAGATGTGGCAAGACATTTTGGTATTGGAGGTTACTTGCATGTCAGGTAATGTATTCATTCTCTGTCTTTCAGTGTGAATACATACACCACCCCCACTGTATACTGCTATTGAGAAACATCCAAAAACATCTCATATTTCATAATAAGCTCTATCCACCTGGATATACTTAACTCATTGTGATCTGGAGGCATTAATTACAAGACAGGTCTTAACAGACAATATAACATGCTGGGAGTTTTTGCCAAGTTTCTGGCAGCTGGATGTTTTATTGAATTTTTATTTATTCATTGAATTCCTAGTTTGCCTAGCTGCAAAACAACTCTGGGCAACTCTGAGTGCTTTTGCAAGTTAGAAACAAAGAATGTTATATAAAAACAATCATAATCAGAGGCACAATATAATTTCCAACCACCTCAGTCCCCACTCAAAAGGACCCTACCAAACACACCAACCCAAGGCCTGGGGGGAGGAGGGGGGAATACACCTGTTAAAAATCTGTGAGCAGGCTGCTCCAGTGCTGGCTGCTGGGATGGAGAAGACCTGCTTCTTGCATTCTGCTAGATGGCATTGTTTAACTGATTGATTGGACCTGAAACAAGCCAACTTTGTGAGAATGCACAGGACAGTCTGCCACTACCGAATAGACAGTCCCTCAAGTAGCCAGATCTTGTCACGTAGGAGCTACGTCTTTTCCAAATCAGTTAGTTTTGCCTCAACCTGTTTCCCCTGCCCAAACCAACTGGAATCAGTCAGTCAGGAAAAGAGATCCACAGTAATACTGTGTCACCTACTATCCCTTTCATTTCTACTCCTCACAACTGGTCCAGAAGGATGTTGTGATTGATGGAACTGACAATTGCTAAGAGCTATATAAGGACAAAGATGGTTGTACATTCCTAACATAATTCCTCCATAGATTATCAACAAGTGTAACCAGTGCTTCTCTTAGTACTGGAACTGACAGCTAAGCCGTCTTTCTTCCAGGGCATTTCCAACCTTTTCAACAACATTTCTTACAAAGGGACAGTGAGAGACTGAAGGAAACTTATCCAGAACAATTGGTCCAGTGATCAAACGTAGATGAGGTTGCATTATTACTATTATTTAACTTGCAGTAGTTGGGATGTTCACAGGGGGTATCCATGGATTAGTTGAAACTTGCAAGAAAGAAGCATGGTGATATAATCAACAACCTTCCTCTTTTGAACATTTGTGTACAGTCTTCCTCCTATAAAGAGTTGAGTTTTGATCACCCCACTGTTTGTATGAGGATGTGTGCACACAGTTGTTCAAAAAGAAGGTATCAATGACCAATGACATCACAAAAGAGAATAAGATTCAGTTTGGAGGAAAAATTGCTTTCGTTTGTTTGTAAACCAATTACTGTACATGTACTGTATGTAAAACAATTCTGAAAGCTTACACATCTTTCCCTCCTGAGACATGATAGCAAATTGTATCTCTCTGATTTGGTGGTTTGCTAGTAAAATTTAGAAATGCAATTTGAGGGCCCTGGGGATATAAAACAGAATTTAGCAACCATGTGACGTCCATATGCTGCATTCAAAAGTGTGTATGTAAAACCAGCCAGACCAAAAAAAACACATATTTTCTAACAGACCCTCTAGTGCTTTATGGTAGAGAGCCTTGCACAATATGAAATTTTTGCAATGTATTATTATTGGTGGGTGCAATCTGTGGGCAATCTGTTCTAAGCAAATTTCCAAACAAGTTTATGCTCAGTAAATATCACTTAGTTGCTGCTGAAATTATTCCTCCTGTTGGCTTTTTTTGGTGTGCTTCCACTACCCAACTAATCATAGCACTAACTGCCAAATTGGCCTAATCAGTTAATGTTCATATTCAGCTGCTTTTGACAGAATTTACTGGGGTGATTTAATATGTTTAGTCCCCAAGAGTTGCCAGCTGGAGAATGGATAGTTTTGGTATATCATCTGAGATTGAAAAGAACTTAATTTTTTCCTCGTTAGCATCTGCCACCTTAATCTTTTGTCAGGGGCATTGAAAGGGTCTAAGCTTTGATGTAACATGCTTTTCCCAGATCATTCTCTCTCTCTCTCCCTCTCCCCCCATCTCTCTCTGTATTTTCAGTCATATATAGAACGTGGGATGGAAGTGCTACTGAACAAACCATTTCTCTTTGCCATGATGGTCTCCCTTAATCAGAATAATGCTGACCCTGTATCAGTGGTGGGATTCAAAATTGGTTCTGTGGGCATAGCTTGGTGGGCACAGTATGGTGGGCGTGGCAGGGGAAGGATACTGTAAAATCTCCATTCCCTCCCCACTCCAGGGGAAGGTTACTGCAAAATCCCCATTTCTTCCCGATCAGCTGGGACTCGAGAGGCAGTGAATAGATGGGGCCAGTCAGAGGTGGTATTTACCGGTTCTTCAAACTACTTAAAATGTCTGCTACCGGTTCTCCAGAACTGGCCAGAACCTGCTGGAACCGACCTCTGGTTTGTGTGTATGTTGGTGTGTGTGTGATGAAGCTTCTCTTACTGAGTGAGATATTCTTACTAAGTCTTATCGCCCTTTTCAGAGTCAACCCTCCTTACCATCCAACCACCCGTAGATAGTTTACTCTGGAGTTGTCCTGTGTTTTCTCCATGTAAGAGGATACAGTCTGTGATGGTAGCACCTTGTTTTCTCCAATAGATAGAAGACCCAAATCCCCAATAAAGGATCAATAAAAACAAAGACTTAGTTAAGGTTTAAAGCTTTAGAATTAAGTCATAGGTGCTTAGCTTGCTAAAATGTAACCCCAAGTGTATTATGGGACAAAGGCATAAGGGGTCCATTACCCAGTGTGTTTAATTCAAATGAAGGCACATAGGCAGTGGAGGCAAGTATTAAACTGGGACAATACTCCAGGAGGATACAGGCTGTGATGGTAGCATCTCGTCTTCTCCTTTACGGAGGAATGGCAGCAGGAGGTGGGAGTTTTTATGGACAGCATCCTGGACTCCTAATCAAAGCCTTTTTTTTTCCTGTTTTCCAATATGCTGAACTAGATGGAGGATCGAAGCTGGCCATGAACAGGATTTAGTTCCCAAACCTTGTTCAGTATTTTACTGCCATGCTGGTGTTGCATCTGCACTGCCTCTGTTCATTCCTTAACCGTATTAGATGACGCGGTATGGAAGGACACAGAGGCAGGAAGCAGCCAGGGTGGACTGCGACCGAGATCCAAACCCACATCCTGCGGTTGATATGCTCACAGTATTAAATTAGAAAAAGGCTGGGAATAACCAGCTAAAAAAAATGTTTACCATTCTATTTTCTAGTGGGGCCATTAGATCAGGCGGAAGGAGACTGAATGGCGTTATAGAAAATTCAGTATAACTTAATTCGAACATTATGTTTTGTGCAATTTACATGTGTGGAATGGCTTTGAACTGTAAAGTTAAAGGACAGATTCAAGGAAAAAGGGTGAAATGGGTATAAGGAAGTCACTAGTTTGATTTGGACCTATTTTAATTTAATAGGTAAGGATATGAACACAAGGTTGGAATACCTTTGATCTTGCTTTCTATCAGCACATCTAACTCTTTATTTTCTCCTTTTGTCAGGGCTTGAGTGGTCCCATTGGTCCTACTGGTCCTGGTGGCCCTAGTGGAGAGAAGGTAAGAGGTCCTGTCTCTTGTTAGGTCATGCGGCAGGTGGATAGCTAGAGGCCACATGTAAGTTCTCTAAATAGTTCTGCTTTCGACAGTAATGTTTCATATCATCCGGCACTGAGAATTTGGGGTGTGACTGTGGATTAGCAATAGCACTTAGACTGATATACAGCTTCACAGTGTGTTACAGCCCTCTCAAAGCAGTTTACAGAGTCAGCCTATCGCCCCAAACAATCCGGTTCCTCATTTTACTGACTTTGGAAGGATGGAAGGCTGAGTCAACCTTGAGCCGTTGAGAATCGAACTGCTGGCAGTTGGCAGAATTAGCCTGCAATACTGCATTCTATCCACTGCACCACCACAGGTCTTTTTAGAGTGCCTTAATAGCTATTTCTATGCCTTGTAAGCTATTCGTTATGACAAAAAATATACACGGAACAGTAAACACAATAGGAAATGACATTAGCTATGCTTTATGACCTAGATCTAGAGAGATGAGGAAAATATGGGGGACGAAGTATCAATTTGATTTCATAAGTTTAGAGCTGTACTGATAACCCTGTCATGTTTACACTGATGGACTTATTGACTTCTGGTACATCTGAATTTCCTGGCTTCCTGGGGTTTAGGAAGCAACCAGAGAATCAGAAGTTCTAACAATGAGAACTGTTCAGTAAGAAAAACATGTTGATAATGATCTATTTACTTTGGCTCTCTTGTTGTCCTGCTCAGTGGAATCCATTTATCTTCTATCCTTAGTTAGTCTGGCTGGTTTCCACAGTGTATGCAAATCTCAGGCAGTTTCCCCCTACTATACCTGCACCGTTTACAATGCAATCATCACATGAGCAAGGATTGTCTTCTTGTTCTTAATTCCTTGTGTTGCCCAATGGTTTAGTTGCTCTGTTAAATAAACTATCAAAATATTAAAAGTGTAATTATACAGCACAGGTCGTCCTCAACTTGCAACTGCAATTGAGTGCAGAATTTATGTTGTTAAGTGAGAAATTTGTCAAATGAGTTTTGCTCCATTTTACCGCTTTCCTTGCCACATTTCTTAAGGGAATCACTGAAGTGGTTATATTAATCACAGGGTTGTTAAGTGGCTTCCCCATTGCCTTGGCTTGTCAGAAGGTCGCAACAGGGGATCACGTGACTTCGGGACACTGCAACCGTCACAAATATGAACCAGCTGTCAAGCATCCAAATGTAAATCACGTGACCATGGGGATGCTGCAATGGTCATAAGTGTGAAAAACAGTCCTAAGTCAGTTTTTCTCAGTGCCATTGTAACTTCGGTCACTAAACAAGCTGTTGTAAGTCGAGGACTACCTGTTATACGCTTTCTCATCATATTACGAAAACTCAGGACCATTCATCTTACTAGCCATTTAATCCAGTGGTGACCTTCCCTAGCAGTTCGGAAGTGCACGATTCACACTCGCTTTGTTCGCGCCTGCGCCTGCATCATACATGCTTTTTCACCCTCTGTGCATGCGCAGAGAGCAAAAAACCCCAGGAAATGGTGCCGTTTGGGTGGGCAGGTGGAGGCTCACGCTATGGCCGCCATTGGTTCTCCGAACTACCGGCAGCCGTTGCTACCTATTTGCCCGAACTGGACCGAGTAGGTAGCATTTCACCACTGATTTAATCCCATATTGTGTTCTGAGCTACTACCTTTGGCAAAGGCGGATGAGATTCTCCTTCAGGCCACAACCCTTCCATGGTCTTACTTTTATCTCCTTTCTGTCCCTGCAGGGTGAATCGGGTCCTCCTGGCCCAAGTGGAGCTGCTGGTACTCGTGGCACCCCTGTAAGTTTGCTGTCGTTGTGAAACCTTCCAGTGAAGTTTGTTGGGGTAAATGGGGGAAGCGATTCAGACTGGCCCAGTACATCATTGTAGAACTCCTAATAGGAAGCTATTGAAACTCCTACGGGTAGCATAGGAACAAATGCAGATGTACTTTTATGGAATTGTTTCCATGTGAAGAGAAAATTGCCTCCCTTTCCCCCCCTATTGTACTACGTAGAGATCAACTCGGAAGGCTCTGGCTGTTTTGATTAGCATCTACCGGTAGAAAAGCCCATTAGAGACTAGCTGATAACTTACAAATTTCTCCAAGTTGTAGAAAGGAAAAGCTCCTCGCTCTTGTATTAATGCAGAATTGCAGCAGCGCCTAACAAAGAACGCACAGTGCTGCAGAGCTACCCTGTGGGCTGTTCAGAAAAGATAATTTGCAAGGTCCCTGAGAATATCTTAGGAAACAGTGTGTTCCTAAACAATTGCTGTATAAGGTCGGAGCCGTGGGAAGCGTATCTGTTGGGTCACAGCAGCCTTATTACCGATCCTATTGCCTGTGGAACAGCTGGAGAGTTCCTGTCCCTGGACTAGCCTCTAGAAAACAGAGCTGCCCCTGCGGCTACAGAAATTGGCCAACTGTGGCCATTTTGAGGTGTGTGACCTTGGCTCCTTCCCATTTCCGACTGCTCTTTCTGTTTCAGGGTGAGCGTGGAGAAACCGGACCTCCTGGCCCCGCTGGGTTTGCTGGGCCCCCTGTAAGTATCGTATGATAGTTCCAAGCTGTCACACTTCTGTATTATTAAATGGTCCCTGTTGTTTAATCGTTGTGGATTCTCCCCCCCCCTGCCTCTCCCACTTTTCTCCCCAATGCAGGGTGCTGATGGACAGCCTGGTGCTAAAGGCGAGCAAGGTGGATCTGGCCAGAAAGGAGATGCTGGATCCCCTGGTCCACAAGGACCATCTGGTGCTCCTGGTCCACAGGTCAGTGAAACCCTGAATTGAAAGTGCATGCACATGCACACACACACACACAGAGACACACACAGTTTGTAGAGCAGGGATTTCCCAGCTGCTAACCCAAAAGTACACACAGGTTTAGCACATTGTCCATGAAGTTAGCACTATGTCCAACAGCGCCACAGGCATAGATAGCTTCTGAATGCTGGGGGTGGTCTATCAGAGGGGGTGAAAGAACTGGGGTAGTTACTACTGTACAAAGCGATGCTACATAGGCCAGTGATGAAAGGTGCATGGGAAACATCCCGATTTCCTGTTTTCATTTTGCTTTTCAATAGGGTCCAACTGGCGTGACAGGTTCAAAAGGAGCTCGTGGTGCGCAAGGACCCACAGTGAGTATTTGGTGAATCAATTGCTTCTTTTACCCCCCCATGCAGGCCAAAAGTGTAGCGTTAACGTTTATTGTTCACAGCTTTTCTTTATGGCATCCCTACTTCTAGTGTGAATGAGATGTGCTGTGACACTGTTCTTTAAAACGTCGTGGATGACAATAAGGGGAATTATCGACTATGTACCATAGATGAACAGTGCGTATTGGAGAATTCAAGCCAATGGTTATTCCGCTTGGCTTTGTAGCTGGTATCTGAAGAATAACCTCGTGGGGGTGTCACCCTTTCCACTTTTATTCTAACCTATGTCAAAACAGATGTCTGAAGATGAATCAAAATGCGGCTTCAAGACAAAAAAGGATTCCACATCCTATTGTTGATTCTTTATCTTATTGTGTACAAAAATAACGGTAGCACAATAAGATGCTTTACCAATGTCATGTCACAGTTGGCCACTAGATGGCAGTAGTGCTCAATCTGGACTGATTAAAAAAAAAAAATCTAAGCGTGTTGGACTTGATTAAATACTTACAAGGAGACTATGGGTCTCTTAATAACCGTTCCTGAAGAAGATAATCACAAACTACCTGTATTGTGATTTAAAAAAAACACCCTACCTTAATATATCATCAAATGAGAGGTTTATCTTTAATCCTGCCTTTGGATTTTAGGTTACTGCAAGTTAACCCCACCCCCAATCTTTGTATTCCCAGCAGGTTGGATCATAAATTCCATCATAGTTCTGATGACTAGAATGGAAGTAATCATTGTTTTTTTTTTCCTGGAGAGAGTTGTATTGGGCAAGGCTTCTTTTGGGGGCGTTATCCTCAGCATTTCATAGTGCATGACTTACAGGACATGTCTTCATTATATTTTTCTTAAGAAAATAAAGTCACTGTCCTCGCTGATCTCCAGCCTGACCTTAGAAGATGCAAATGAGTCAAATTAATAGGAGATGCTTTTATTAATCGCTCTTTCTCAGGAAGCAGGCAAATTATACCTCTACCTTGTAGAAAAGAGAAGATTGCGACTCAGTCTGTGCCCATCTGTGAACTAATTGTCTTGCCTGGTGCTTTTAGTGAATGTGGATGTTCTGATGGGCTGAAAATTAGAGCCCAAAAAAAATTTATTCCATTTAATACCCATGTGCAGTTCAGTGCCTACATATATTGCCTAAGGTTCTCTGCCTCATCTGACTTCCAAATGTTCTTATTTTTTAATTAAAAACGAAGTGAAATGGGAAGCAGTCATGCTGCAAAGCAAACTGTCAACATAATACTTATTTCGAAGAGTACTTTGAAATATACATCCCCATTAGCATTTTTAGGAAATAAAAATATCTGGTAGCCAAAGCCTAGTGCTTCTTTGGAAGTATGCCCTCCTCCCATTCCTTCTGGACAAAGAAGACCATGTCCCTCTAGGAGAAACCTGAAGCCTGATAGTTTCCCTCCTCATTAAAACTTCTTTTGTAACTAGTCCCACCTAGCAGAGCAACCTTTGTGTGAGACCACCTATGACCTTCCTAGGCTATCCAGCAAGCCCCAAAAATCTCCCTGCTTCTGAATTGGAAAAATATTGGTCAGGGATTTGGGATCAGGATTCCTGAATATACTAGGAAATGGGCTTAGTAGACTTAGTCTGTTAATGGGATTAACACAAACAAGCAATCTGTCATTTATGTCTCCTGAAAGTGCTGGTCCCTTCCATCCAAAGTTGGAAGGAAGTGCATCCCTTCTTCCTTACAGTAAATCCAGCAGGGTTTTACTCCATATTGGTCTTCCTTAGAAGATCTCACCTCTGTCTGACCTTCAGAATTCAGAGGGAATTTTTCCTTTTAAAAAGAAAAGAAAATGAATGTATTGCATGCCCTTATATATGAACGTCTTGCATCTTGCCGTTCCTCCAAGGATTTCAGTAAGACAACCTTGTTTGGGATGACCCCTCATTTTAACCTCATAACAGCAACCATATGGTGTAGCTTAGACAGAGGTAATACAATTGGCTCAGAGTCACCAAGTGAACTCCGTGGCTGTGGGGAGATCTTTCCATCTCTATCCCAACAGGATACGCTTTTCCACCACATATTCTGAGGGCATATTGCTGAAATCAAACCTTGTTTCTCGAGAAACGGGCAGAAAATCAAGAAGGCTCTTCACCACTTGCTCGTCAGAGTGTTGAATGCTGCCCGTTGAGGAGTTCTGCTTATGGTATCTTCTTTCTTTTCTAGGGCGCCACCGGATTCCCTGGTGCAGCAGGACGGGTTGGACCACCAGGTCCCAATGTGAGTTCTTCGTTATCTGCCATTGGTTGGTTTTTGTTTTGTTTTTTAATATCAGCAGTGTAGGAAGAAGAATGATATGTAAATAAAAGCCCAAGCTCTCGTTCCCATCTTCAAACACTTTACAGTACTGAAAGGGTGCTTCAAGGTTTCAAAAGTGCCAACGGGAAACAAAATAAAACATAATTAAACTTGCTTAGGAGGATAAAATTAGAATTCGATTTTTTTTTTAAAAAGCTTGCCACATTGTGTAGGGTGGTTCAGATTAATACAATAAAACAAAGTATTGAAGGAGGAGAAATTATATATTCATAATATTTCAATGTATTGGTTGCAAAGTTCCAATTGACTCTGATGAGTTTCTTCTTGGCGGGCTTTTTTCTTCAGAGAAAAAAACAACAACATTTTAGGCTTGATATCAGCAGAGGGAGCTGTAGCACTGAAAAAAGAATGTCCTTGTCTCTCCTGATCCCTGTAACAAAAGATGTGTCTGCTAGTTGTGATCTCTCAGACTTCCCAGTCATCTGAGTTCTGGTTGCATGGCAACAATGAAAGCTACAGGGGGGGTGGAATCAGAAACAATTTCCACTGATTTCTAGATGAGCCAATCATAGAGAAGAAAAACCAATCCCTCTTAATGGCCGAAGTAACACTCGCTGAATTAGCAGGATGGAAGAAAGTCGTGTTATAAAAGAGAAACTGTAGGCTAGATAGCTTTTGTGATTCTGGCCAGACCTATGAGATTCTGGCAAGAAGATTTCCAGGAATCCGTCTTTATTTCTAGGTTCAGATGGATTTTAGACAAAATGGAGAAATGCTACACATTTTTAAGAGAGTATTGTTCCTTCCTTCCTTTTGAAAAATCCCAACTCTCATTATAAGCCACCTTAAACTATAATGTCCCATAAACAAACAGCTGCTCATTCTTTTCTATGCAAGATTGACTTGTTTTTTCTCTCTCTGAAAGGCATTCATTTTTATATAAGATATCTATCTTTGGAGTGGTCGCTTGATTCTTCAAACCACTCCAGCTCGTGTACATTTCTTTTTATTAAGATGATTTAGAATTAGAATGAATGAGCTGGAAGGGGACCTTGGAGGTCTTCTAGTCCAACCCCCTGCTCAAGCAGGAGAACCTATACTATTTCAGATAAAGGGCTGTCTAGTTTTTTCTTAAAAACATCCAGTGATGGAGCGCCCACAACTTCTGAAGGCAAAGCTGTTCCACTGGTTAATTGTCCTCAGTGTTAGGAAGTTTCTCCTTAATTCCAGATTGCTTCTCCCCTTGATTAGTTTCCATCCATTGTTTCCTGCCTTGCCTTCTGGTGCTTTGGAAAATAAGTTAACCTCTTATTTGTGGCAGTCCCTCAAATACTAGAATATTGCTTTCATGTCACCCCTAGTCCTTCTTTTCTCTAGACTAGCCAAACCTAAATCTTGCAGCTGTTCTTCATATGTTTTAGTCTCCAGGCCTTTGATCATCTTACTTGCTCTTCTCTGAACTTTTTCCAAAGTCTCAACATCTTTTTTGTAGTATGGTGACCAAAATTGGTTGCAGTATTCCAGATGTGGTCTTACTAAGGCTTTATAAAGCGATACTAGTACTTGAGGTGATCTTGGTTCTGTGCTTCTGTTGATACAACCCATGATTCTATTCGCTTTTTTTTTCTTTCTAGGGTAACCCTGGTTCCCCAGGCCCACCTGGTGCTTCTGGAAAAGACGGTCCCAAGGGTGTCCGTGGTGACGCAGGGCCAGCTGGACGTACTGGTGATCCAGGCTTGCAAGGCCCTCCTGGTTCTGGAGGCGAGAAGGGAGAATCTGGAGAAGATGGCCCTCCTGTATGTATTCAGCTGGTGGTCTTGTGCAAGTTACTGACTTGGCCCGTTGCTCTTTCTAATACCAATTCACTCTCTTCTGTCTTTCTTTCCTTTTGCCAGGGTGCAGATGGCCCACCTGGACCTCAGGGTTTGGCAGGACAGAGAGGAATAGTTGGTCTTCCTGGTCAGCGAGGTGAAAGAGGTTTTCCTGGTCTGCCTGGACCTTCTGTAAGTACCTTAGGGGCTAACGACATTGAAAAATATACATCGGAAAGTGTACAATGTACGCTCAGTTCAAGGACAGCCCATTTCCCAGCTTCTGAATTTGGGAGATGTCCAAAGTTTTCGTCACTTTTTTTTTTTTTTTTTTACAAAAGTGATATTAGGTTAATAATTAATAATAATGTTTAATGTTTTGAGTGTTAAGCTAAAGGGGCTGTGGGGATTCATGAGGTTGGATGCTGAGTCAAAAGACCAGTGAGAGATTGGCAGCTCAGCAGTTCGAAACCTGAGAGCAAGCCGTGCAACGGAATAAGTTCCCATTACTTTGTCCATCCAACAGTTCAAAAGCATGCAATGCAGGTAGATAAACAGGTACCACTTTGGTGGGAAGATACTGGGGACACAGAAGGAGCCCCCCTCAGCCATCCCCTGGGCAATGATGATGTCACTGGCTATAATCCTTTCAATCCAGAAGCGCCTTGGTAGCGCTTTCAACATGAATGTAGTGGTCGTATTAAGCTGCTACTTATCAAGTGCTCTGTTGGTTTTCCGTAGTCTGGCTTGTATCCCTTCAACATGGTACCACAGCATCTGTGAGAACTATTATCGATTCAGTCTCTTGGGAATAAAGCATTTTAAAATGTTGAATAAGAAAAGAGAAATTCTATGAATGAGAAATTATACAAATTTAATAAATCTATCTTCTGACTTTGTTCGTTTACCGGATATGAAAACAAAACCCATGTTTTTGTCATGTCTGAACATCCAAGATACCAGAGTGCAAAGTCTAATTATCATCTGTGAGATGAGCATCTCTCATCCCGTGTCTGAAAATTACTGTCCTAAAGAAGATTGGATTCAGATTTTTTTTCCATTAGTAGGTTTGATTCTGTCAGCAGAATCAAGAAGAGTTTTCTTTTTTTTTCAGTTTTGCTTAAGCACACAAGTCGCTTCCTATTCAATCTCTTTTCTTAGAGTGAACTGTTCTAACCCAAACACTGTGTAGAAAAGGAAAAAAAAATACTGGCTATGTGAGGGAATGATTTGCTGCATGAAACAAATGGTGAGGAAATAGTATTTTATTGGGATATTAGAGATAGCTCAAATAAAAAGCGTTATCAGTTTGCTCACACAATTCTGCCAGATGTTTCTGGGAATTTTCATTCATCCAAGTTTTAAAACTCACAAGCTGACCTTGTACTAAATAGGTTTCTCATCATCATGATTATGGAGTAATCAAACAATTTTTAGCTCAACTACCGTATTTTTCGGAATATAAGACGCACTTTTTCTCCCCCTAATTGGGGCTGATAATTTGGGTGCGTCTTATACTCCGAATGTAGCTTTT